>PVKA01032347.1:0-25387 GCA_004027165.1 Ctenomys sociabilis
TCTGTAGTTCCTTTGTCTGTGTCACCCATGTGGATGAGTCACGGCCAATGCTTGACCAGATTGCTCTCTGTGAGAGCCTGAGAGAAAGTTTTCTCTTCATGTGACTCTCCCCAGGCACACTATAGAACTTCAATCTCTTTCCTCTGTGGCTCCACAATCTCCTTGCTCAGAAAATTTGGAGCTCACCTGAGTCTCATGACTCTTGAAGACATAGGGGTAGGTAAAGAGTTCATGAACAAACATATATTCGCACGGGAAGCTCTTGAAAGAATCAACAAATGGGATCAACTTGTCTTAAAGAGCTTCTGCATGTGAAAAGAAATTGTCAACAGAATGAAAAGAGAACCCACAAACTTTGAAAAAATCCTAACTAATAAGCAATCAGACAGAGGACTACTGTCTAGAATTTATAAAGAACTAAAATATAACAGGGCCCTCAAATTTAAAGACCCAATTCAGAAATGAGCATCTGAGATGAATACACACTTCTCAGAGGACGAAATTAAAGAAGTGAACAAATATATGAAAAAATGCTCCACATCGCTAGCCATTCGTGAAATGCAAATAAAAACAACACCGAGATATCATCTCACTCCAGACAGAATGGCTATCATAAGGAAATCAACCAACAACAAATGTTGGAGAGGTTGTGGGGAAAAGTGAACACTACTCCACTGCTGGTGGGAATGTAGACTAGTACAACCATTGTGGAGGTCAGTGTGGAGACTCCTCAAAAGAATAGGACTAGAAATCCCATTCAAGCCAGCTATCCCCCTATTGGGAATTTTCCCAAAGGATTTGGATACATTGTATCATAGAGATATATGTGTAACTATGTTTATAGCAGCACAATGTGTGATAGAAAAATCTTGGAAACAACCAAGATGTCCATCACATGAGGAATGGTTGAAAAAGATGTGATATTTCTATATAATGGAGTATTACTCAGCTATTAAGAATGATAAGTTTGAAGCATTTATACTGAAGTGGATGCCACTTGAACATATACTCATAAGTGAAATAAACCACACACACATGTGTAAATATCGTATAGTCTCCCTAGTATAACAAACGAAAATCAATGAGTCAGATAAGGCAAAGTGAATGGCATATGCTGCAGGATACTAATCAGCTTTTCTTCTGGATGGTTAACAACCTAAGATCACAAGTCAGAGTTGGAGAAATAGAAGAGCCACAAGGCCAGCCAACATTTTGGCCCTAGCCTTTCAAGGTCAGCGAAGACTCAGGACATAGGAGAACCTGTACTGCAATACTAAATTTTCTTTATCCAATAATCTGTTGATGAATATATAGGCAGTTACCAGGATTTAGCTAGTATGAACTGTGTTGCTATAAATATGGGTATACATGTATCACAATAATATGTCTTAAGCTGTCTTGAGAAGATACTATTAAGGGGGATAGTGGAATTAAGGAATTTCTAATTTTAGTTCTTTGAGAAATCTCCATCCTGACTTCCATACTGGTAGTGGTAGGATTTATTACCCCAACAATGAAGGAGGGTTCTTTTTTCATCACAGCCTCAGCAGCGTTTCTTATGTTTTGAGTAGCCATTTTTTTTTGGTGTAAGATGGAATCTAAACCTTATTTAAATTTTCTCTCTCTAAAGGCCAGATATGTTGAATATTTTTAATGTATTTGAGGGCCATTTTTATTTCTTCCTCTGAGAAGTATCTGTTCATTTCACTTGCTCATTCTTTGACTGAATTTTTATTTTAAGTGGTCTATTTTTTGTCATTTATATATTTTAGATATTAGTTCCCTGCCTAAAGAGTAGTAGGCAGAGTTTTTACCCATTCTGTGGGTTGTCTATTTACTCTACTATCCTGGTTTGTGGTTCTCATAAGGGGAACAACATAATAGAGGTCACATTTTATAATATTATTTTATAAGGAATCACCCAAGAATCATATACAAGAAGTGCAGGAAATCTGTCTACACACTAACACCAAATAATCTAGCTGAGGGTCTAGATCCCAATGTCCTGCATGAGTCCAGGTAAAAACCTAGAGGTCATACCAATGCCTCCCATAAGCCCAAATGGAGATCTAGAGCCCACAACAAAGTCACACAGTCCTGCTTCATGGTCCTGTGCTGGAAACACACAAAGGTCAGTGGTGGACTTTAGAAAGTCAGTGCCTAGGGCCAGGGAGATAGCTCAGTAGAATAAACGCCTGCGTGGTAAGGGCAGGGTCCTGAGTTCAATCCCTAGTACTGAAAAGAAAAAAAAAAAAAAAAACTCGCTCTGGGCTGGCCAAATAACTCATCAGATTAAAGCACCTGTAAACAAATGCATGGGCCTGTGGTTCAATCCCTGGGCCTACCATGACAGCCCCATACCTGGGGTGTGCTGAGATGGCAGTTGAGACTGGGCATAATGGTGCACACCTGTAATCCCACCTCTTGGGAGGCTGTAAACTGGCAGACTACTATGAGTCTGATCTACTAGTGAGACCCTGAACACTATGTAGATACTTCCCTAAAAATACAAAAAAGTCTGTGCCTAGCAGGGATGAAGGATCTGTGCTAGCAGGCTGAGGGATCTGAACTAGAGTTAGGGAACAATGTTCAAGGTAGTAACCAGAGCTCCCCCAAAAGTACCACAACCATACTCAGCAACAGTGATGTCTCATTCTCCTCCAGCTATAAGAAAAGCTGAGTTCCCATCAGGAAAGCCAGTGCAACAAGCTTTTCCATGAGGCTGATCAATGTACCATCTTGCCCTCCAGAGCCAGGAAGCAGTGTTCCAGATGAGGACCAAAGCACCTCCAAAGTTCATCAGAAAAGCAAACATGACAAGGTCTTCCAGCAGAACAGCCCAAGAGAACTAGCAGCTTCCAACAGCTTCTCTAAACATCATCCCCCACAGTGTGCAACAGTGTCTCCTGTTCCACGTTGGTAATTTGTACTTGTTTAGGAATCTGTCCATTTCTTCTGTGCCTTTGATTCTGTGAGAGTAAAGATTCTCAAAGTAGCTATTGATGATCTTCTGAATTTCCATTGGATCTGTGTTAATTTCACCCCTTTCATTCCTTATTGAGTGAATTTGAGTTTTTTCTTTCTTCTTTTTGATGAGGTTGGTTAGGGGCCTATCAATTTTATTTAATCTTTCAAAGAACAGGCTTTTCATTTCTTAATTCTTTGTATTATTTTCTTTATCTCAATTGCATTAATTTCTGCTCTAAACTTCATAATTTCCTACCATCTTTGGGCTTTGGGTTTGATTTACTCTTCCTTTTGTAGACAGTTAAGGTGCAGCATGAGCATATTCATTTGCTTCTGTACTGTTTTCCTAAGGTGTGACTTCACAGCTATAAATTTCCCTTTAAGAACTGCTTTAATTGCATCTCACAAATTCCAATAAGTTTTGCTTAAATTTTCATTGTATTGTAGATAATGTTTAATTTCTTGTTCAATTTCACCTGTAACCTATTGGTTACTGAGGAGGATGTTGATTAATTTCCAAGTATTTATGGGGTTCTTGTGGTTTCATTTGTCATTTCATTCCAGTTTCATTGCACTGTGGTCAGATAATATGCATGGGGTAATTTCTGTTTTCTTGCATATACTTAAGCATCACCTATGGACTTGTATAGTCTATCTTAGAAAATGTCACATATGTAGCTGAAAAAAAATATGTATTCAGATGTGGCTGGGTGGAATACTCTATATGTGTCCACACAGTCCTTTGTTCCTAGTTCTGTTTCATTTTTGCTACTTCTTTACTAATTTTTTGTGTGTTTGGCCTATCTTTTTGGAATAAGGGTATGATAAGGTCTCCTGTTAAGATTGTAGTTTTGGATTAGATTTTTCTTGTCCATTAAGATTTGTCTTATATAGTGGGATGCTCCCGTGTTTGCTATATACATATTTATGATTGTTACTTCTTATTCTTGAAATTTCCACTAATATGCAGTGACCTTCTTTATTTCGTTTGATCATTCTTTCTTTGAAGTTGAAACTGTCTGGAACAAGATTGCTAAAGCTTCTTTCTTCTGAGGTGCTGGGGCATGTAGTAATGTTTCCCATCATTTGAGTTTCAGCCAATGAATTTATGAGTTAAGTGTGTTTCTTTTATTCAGCATATTAGATTTTTTTGTCCTAATCCACTGTGCCAGTCTATTTCTTTTAATTGGTGAATTGAGTCCATTTACATTGATGGTTATTATTGAGATGTATTGATTTGCAAACGACATATTATTTACCTGCTGTTGTTTACTTCTTTTTCTCCTTTGTTGAATTGTTTTTCCTTTTTGGTGAGTTCTTTTTGTTCTCATTCAAGGAATTGTGGTCATTTTGGTCCCTTTCTAGAAAGCTTTTAGTAGTCTGTGTAGCGTTGGCTTTGTCATAATGAAATTCTTTAGTTGTTCTTTGTCATAGAAGTATTTCACTTCTCCATCGAACCTGAAAGAGAGTTTTAGAAATTCAAGAGAGGACAAAAATCAGAGTAAAAACAAAACTTGCAAGCATTAACTACTTTCTTTTTTTCATATTCATATAATTAGAATTCTCAAAGTAGAAAGTAGGCAATAAATATTTAAAGATGTAAAATTTCTGAATTTATTCAACTTATAATACCACATTTCCAAGAAAAATAAGTCCTTTGCACAAGAAATTTAAGTAAAATCATACCAAGATACACAAAAATTAAATTGTCCAAAACTTATCATAAAGAAAATAATGATTAAAGCACATGCATAAAAATATTAGCTATGGAAGGACAAAATTAAATAGCATGTTATTTCACATTAGAAAGAAAAAAAAGAGGATTAAGTGTGTAAGTAACTAAAGCACTGAAAGAAAAAAAATCTATCCTCTTTGAATTTTATATTTAGCAAACATACCTTTGAAAACTAAAAGTAAAATATTTTCTAGTTATACAAACTTGAAATATTTTAATACCTTTAGACATAGAGAGTTTTGTAGGGAACAGAAGTCTGGGCTGGAATTTGTTTTCATGGAAGACTTGAAGTACTCTGCCCTATGCTCTGCTTGACTTGGTGGTTTGTGAAGAGAAATCTGCCATTCTTCTTCTTTTTTCTTATTAGAATTTTCTTTTTAAAATTAATTTTATTGAAAAACAAATAGCAATGAGACAGTTTCAAAACCAATTAGTACGACAGTTTCAATAATAAATACACTGCACATTGTTGCTTTCATAGCGATTATTCATAGTACAAGATGCAGACATGGTATCCTGTCCAACGCTATTAGTGCAAATCTTCTCCTTGAATTAAGAGAAAGCAGCTCTATATCTATCTTAACAATTCTGTATATATGGATACAAAATGAACCTTCATTTGTATAGCCTTTTTTTTTGCTTACTTTTGTCAGAGATGGGTATTCCATTGTCATTTAAATATTGTAGCTTCATAAATTCAGCAAAATAATCCAAAATAATCCAGTAGTCTATAATGACAGTAGGTTATCCATAGGGCTGGCAATGTCAGAAGTTGGTGACTTGAGCCTTTTACAGCTCAGCATATTTATATGGTTTTACTTTTTATACCTCAGTTTTACATTCTTTTGCTAGATGGTTAAGACCAAGATAAAGCAAGACATATATAATAAAGTATGTAACTTTTTTATCTTCCAAGGTCAGTCAAATCCCCTCAGGATTTATCCTGAAACTGTGTACTGCAGTTTGTCGATCCTTTGTCAGTGTCAGCCATGTGGATGAGTCACGGTCATTGTTTGACCCAATTGCAGTCTGTAGAAATCTGAGAGATTGGTATTTCTGCCCATATTCTTTTTATATCATTTGTATTGACTCCTTTTTTCTCATTGATACCTATTCATCTCATGTTGTTCATGTTTTCATCGTCTTGTACATGTTGAATTATATTTCCTATTTGTTTTTATGAGATCTCTTCTTACTGTTTCACCAGCTGCAATGATGTCTTCAAGATCTGAAACTCTATCTTCACTTTCATTCACCTGGTTTTGCCAACCTGTGATTGAGATTTTACACTCCTGCATATATATTTGAGTCTGCTTCATGCATTTTATTTCTTTGTTATATCGTTCACTCAAGGATTCTTTAATTGTTCTATTCTTCCTTAATTTTATGGGGCTGGGGAGATGGCTCAGTGGAATAAGCACTTACCTGGCAAGTGCAAGGGCCTGAGTTCAATCCCCAGTTCTGAAAAAAAAAAGTTCTTATTTTTATCAATGTCTTCTTTAGAAGCACTTTGTAATTCTTTCATTATAGTTATCATTTATTTTTTTATTTCAGAGGTTATTTCTAATCTGATTTGCTCCTTACTTGTCTGTAGATGCTTCTTTACTTCAGATGCTATTCATTCAGATATTTCAACTGTGTGATTCCCAAATTCCTCTATGCTATTGTCTCCTACATTTGTTCTCTGTGCCTAAGCATGTATTTACTTCTTCTCTTTGTCAGTTTGTATAGCACTGTCCTCTGACCTTTGGAGTAGAGATTTGGTGCAATTATTACCTTAGCACCTTCAGAAGTTCTTATCTAAGAAAAATTGTGTGGTTAAGGCACTATAGTTTTGTATTTACAGAACTGCAATTAGGAATGCTAATAATCCGGGGCAATATTTAGCAGTTGACAAACTTTTGTAACTAATGTGTTCATCTTTTAGACCACAAGAACAAACATTATATCTGTGTAGCTAAGCAGATATTAAATTGGGAATTTTTATTCAAATGTTTTCCCCTCAGTTCTTTTTTTATTATTATTGTTTTTATTGTAGAACAAATAGCAATGAGACAGTTTAAAGACAAATTAACAGGACAGATTCAACAAATAAATACATTGCAAAATGTTTTCATGTCGTATAAGGTGCATACATGATATTATACTTTCAGGCATTATTATAGCAGATGTCTCTAATCAGTGAATGAAGAGAGTGCAGCTATATACCTATCTTATTTCTCTACAGATGATTTGTATCACAGATTCGACAATTAACACCCTCTACCTTGTTATCTCCACAGATATTACTAGAAGCCAACATAACATCTTGTCCAACCACTATTCGTGCAAATCTTGCTTCTCATAGAATTATGCAGAAGCATGGCATATTTATCCTAACGGTACTGTTTCCACACACACATCATGATTCTTCGTTTGTGCCCCCCTTTTTGTTTAGACCTGTCAGAGATTGTCATTAAACCCATTGTCATTAAACTAATTTAGGTGCCTGAACTCAGGGACACACTCCAACATAGTCCAGCATTCCACAATAATAGTGAGTTATCTGAAGAAGTTGTTGACTATAGCCTTTTCCAGCTCAACTTATTATTATGGCCCCACTTTATATACCTCATTTTTATACTTTTCTGCTGGATGGTTAAAACCAAGATAGATCAAGACCTATATATCAAAAGATGTAGTTTTTGTATCTGATGAGGTCAGTGAAGTCCCCTCAGGGTTTACCTTGTAATCCTGTACCTTACTCTGTATATTCTTTGTCTGTGTCATCCATGTGGATGAATCACGGTCAATGCTTGACCAGTTTGCTCTCTGTGAGAGCCTGAGAGAAAGTTTTCTCTCCATGTCACTCTCCCTAGGCACACTATAGATCATCAGTCTTTATCCTCTGTGTCTCCATAATCTCCTTGATCAGAAAATTTGGGTCTCAACTGAGTTTCATGATGTTACAGTACAGGTTCTCCTATGTCCTGTGCAAGGATAACATGCAAATTCTTGTCCCCTCAGTTCTCTCTGACTACCTCCCTGTGATACGCCTGGGATCTTCCAGGCCGACTGGTTTACCTCAGTTACCTGTTTCCCTCTCTTCAATCAATAGAGAAAGAGAGGATGCTTTCATAGACCTATGTCTATCAAAGTGTCTCAGGAAAAAAAAAAAGTGGCTCAGCTTACCGTGTCCAGATAAACCATATTTGAACTCATACAAATGTGCCTGTCTTGGGTCTGACTGCTGTGCTCTCCTTTTTTGTGCTATAGACCATGGAAGTGAATCCACTGTTACCCTGTGGCAAGATGTTCAGCTCCTGGATTAGCTGTGTGGGTCTGGCCACTAGCTTCTCTCCAAGGAGTTATGGTGCAGGGTTCTACACCAGGCTTGTCTGATGGAGGACACTCAGGTGAGAGTGTAGATGGTATCACACTTGCACTGAGCCTGGACTGTGGCTCAAAAGTGGTCTCATTGATTTTTTTTTTTTTTTTTTTTTTTTTTTTTTTTTGGCGAGAAGCAATTTCAACTTTATTTAAAATATATTATATATATATATATATATATATATATATATATATATATATATATATATATATATAACTTCTCATTTGTATTAGGCAGTTTGTGCAGGTTTCTTTGTTTTATTTATTTATTTAGTTTTATTTTGCTGAAACACAAATGGCAATCAGACAGTTTCAAGACACCCTAACCATACAGATTTGATAAATTAATACATTGCAAACAGTTTTCATAATGTTTTGGTATCGTACAAGGTGCATACATGATATTATACTTACAGACATTATTATAGCAGATGTCTCTTCTCAGTAAATTAAGAGTGTAGCTGTTTACTTATCTTTTTTTTATACCTGAATTATATCAAAAATTCAATAATTACTTTCCTAGTGGATGATCATAGTACTAGAAGCCGACATAATGTCCTGTCAAACCACCATTAGTGCAGGTCTTGCCTCTCATAGGATTATGTAGAAGCACAGCGTTTTCTATCCCAGCTGTACTGTCTATACACACACATCATGATTTTTTCTTTCTACACCCCTTCCTTTGTCTACACCTGTCAAAGGTGGGCACTCCATTGACATTCAACTAACTTAGGTGCTTGAATTTGACACCACAATCCAACACATTCCAGTATTCTACAACCAAAGTGAGTTATTTAGCAAAATTAATTTTTTTTTTTTGGTGGAACCGGTGACTGAACTCAGGCCCTTGTGCTTGCCAGGGAAGCACTTATTCCACTGAGCCATCTCCCCAGCCCAAAAGTGAGTTATTTAAAGAAATTGTCGACCATAGCCATTTACAGCTCAGCTTAATATTATGGCCTCACGACGTATACTTCATTTTTATACTTTTCTGCTAGATGGTTAAGACCTAGGTAGATCAAGACTTATATACCAACACATGAACTTTATATTTCCTATGTGGTCAGTGAAGTCCTCTCAGGGTTTATCTTGTACTCCTATACATTATTCTGTAGTTCCTTTGTCTGTGTCATCCATCTGGATGAGTCACGGCCAATGCTTGACCAGATTGCTCTCTGTGAGAGCTTGAGAGAAAGTTTTCTGTTCATGTGACTCTCCCCAGGCACAATTTAGAACTTCAATCTCTTTCCTCTATGGCTCCATAATCTCCTTGTTCAGAAAATTTGGAGCTCACCTGAGTTTCATGATGTTGCAGTACAGGTTCTCCTATGTCCTGAGTCTTCGCTGACCTTGAAAGGCTAGGGCCAAAATGTTGGCTGGCCTTGTGGCTCTTCTATTTCTCCAACTCTGAATTGTGGATCAATGGAATAGATTAGAAGGTGCAGAGGCATCTACAAAACATTCAGCCATTTTGTCTTCGACAAAGGGGCTACACAAGCTCACTGGAAGAAAGATAGCCTCTTTAACAAATGGTGCTGGAAAACATGGCTTTCTACATGCGGAAAACTAAAGCTTGACCCAGCTCTATCACCATGCACGAAGTTAAAGTCAAAATTGTTTAAAGATCTAAACTTTAGAACAGAAACACTCAATCTCCTGGAAGAGAAAGTAGGAGGAACTCTTGAAATCAAAGGGGTAGGTAAAGAGTTCATGAACAAACATATATTCGCACAGGAAACACTTGAAAGAATCAACAACTGGGATCAACTCTTCTTAAAGAGCTTCTGCATGTCAAAAGGAATAGTCAACAGAGTGAAAAGACAACCCACAAATTTTGAAAAAATCCTAATAAGCAATCAGACAGAGGACTACTGTCTAGAATATATAAAGAACTAAGATGTAACAGGGCCCTCAAATTTAAAGACCCAATTCAGAAATGGGCATCTGAGATGAATACACACTTCTCAGAGGTCGAAATTAAAGAAGCAAATAAATATATGAAAAAATGCTCCACATCACTAGCCATTTGTGAAATGCAAATAAAAACAACACTGAGATACCATCTCACTCCAGAAAGAATGGCTATCATAAGGAAATCAACCAACAACAAATGTTGGAGAGATTGTGGGGAAAAGGGAACACTTCTCCACTGCTGGTGTATATGTAGACTGGTACAACCATTGTGGAGGTCAGTGTGGAGACTCCTCAAAAGAGTAGGACTAGAAATCCCATTCAAGCCGGCTATCCCCCCACTGGGAATTTTCCCAATGGATCTGGATACATTGTATCATCGAGATATTTGTGTACCCATGTTTATAGCAGCACAATGTGTGATAGCAATATCTTCAAAACAACCAAGATGTCCTTCACATGAGGAATGGTTGAAAAAGATGTGGTATTTCTATATAATGGAGTATTACTCAGCTATTAAGAATGATAAGTTTGAAGCATTTATGCTGAAGTGGATGCCACTTGAACATATACTCATAAGTGAAATAAACCAGACACACATGTGTAAATATCGTATAGTCTCCCTAGTATAACAAGTGAAAATCAGAAATACAAAAGGAAATGTACAACAACTTAAATCAATTGAGTCAGATAATGCAAAGTGAATGGCATATGCTGCAGGATACTAATCAGCTTTTCTTCTGAATGGTTAACAACCTAAGTTCACAAGTCAGAGTTGGAGAAATAGAAGAGCCACAAGGCCAGCCAACATTTTGGCCCTAGCCTTTCAGGGTCAGCGAATTCTCAGGACATAGGAGAACCTGTATTTCAACATCATGTAACTCAGGTGAGCTCCAAATTTTCTGAACAAGGAGATTTTGAAGCCACAGAGGAAAGACATTGAAGTTCTATAGTGTGCCTGGGCAGAGTCACATGAAGAGAAAGCATTCTCTCAGGCTCTCACAGACAGCAAACTGATCAAGCATTGGCTGTGACTCATCCACATGGATGACACTGACAAAGGATCTACAGAATAATGTACAGGACTACAAACCCTGAGAGGACTTCACTGACCACATAAGAAATATAAAGTTCATGTGTTGGTATATAAGTCTTGATCTATCTAGGTCTTAGCCATCCAGCAGAAGAGTATAAAAATGAAGTACACATCATGGGGCATAATATTAAGCTAAGCTGTAAATGGCTATTGTCGACAGCTTCTTTGAATAACTCACTATCGCGTAGAGTGCTGAACTGTGTTGGATTGTGGTGTCGAGTTCAAGCTCCTAAGTTAGTTGAATGACAATGGAGTGTCCACCTTTGACAGGTGTAGACAAAGGAAGGGGTATAGAAAGAAAAAATCATGATGTGTGTGTATAGACAGTACAGTTGGGATAGATAACACTGTGCTTCTACATAATTCTATGAGAGGCAAGATCTGCACTAATGGTGGTTGGACAGGATATTAAGTTGGCTTCTAGTACTACGGTCATCCACTGGGAAATAATTATTGAATTTTTGATATAATTCAGGTATGAAAATAAGATAAGTAAACAGCTACACTCTTAATTTACTTATAAGAGACATGTGCTAAAATAATATCTGTAAATATAATCTGATATGCACCTTGCACGACACCAAAACATTATGAAAACAGTTTGCAATGTATTAATGAATCGAGTCGGTCTTGTTGAGGTGTCTTGAAACTGTCTGATTGACATTTGTGGTTCAATACAATAAAAAATAAAATAAATAGAAACAAAAAAATCTCAAAAACAAAAAAAATAAAAGTATACAAAATACAAAAAGGCATTACAATGATATAAAATTTTATTTTGAAAAGTAAAAGGAGTATTACAATGGTTGCTGTATTGAATGAATCATTTTTTTCTGTGATCTGCAGTCTTGGGATTCAGTCAGATATGCTTTTCTATCCTTAGTTCTAAGATATATGTATCTTTGAGGTGCCCTTCTTGCAGTACCTGCCACACCTCCTGTTCATTCAACTTTGACTGTAAATAATGTCCAATGTATGTCCTCGTTTCTGTTTGTAGGGTGGGAATGTCATCAGCTATCTGTTCTCTGCTGAATGTAGGTCACATGGTCAGAGCTAAAATAGGATTTTGGACTTACTGTCAACAGATATGATGTCTGGTTGCTCCTTATCCTGGGTGCTTTCCCATTTAGGATCAAGGTGTTTGATTGGTCTGCCTCTGTTGACATAGCCATGCTCATCAGAGTTTGGGGCACTGCTTCTCTGGAGTTAGTGGGCTTTCTCACATGGGAATAAGACGCTTCTCCTGGTTTGGTCTCTCATATATAATGGGACATTGCTCCTCCAATCAGATCAGGTCTTTTCTGTGGGAATAGGGTAACACTCTGGGTCACCTCTCTCATGTGGGCCAGGTACCACTTCTTGGGCTGGTTCTCTCAGGGTCAGGTGCTACCCTAGATCAACTCTTTCACATGGATGAGGCCCTGTTACTTAGGTATGGGTTAGCTTTTTCATGTGGGGGTGGCATGCCACTCCTCTGGTACACTTCAGCTCTCTCCATAGTAGTCATTTTAAATGGCTTTTTAAATTTTAGTTTTATTCCTTTCAAATCCTTTCATTATAATGCTGCAAGCAGGTCTGTCACATTATATACCTCCAAGAAATATTCATGATTTTCAATGTACCAACCCTACTAAAAAGAATGTTTTCTTAAAAATGCAATTATAGTTAATACATATGCTATTTAAAATTCTTCAATGGTAGACTATAATGTATAGGATAAATTTCAAGTTTCTTAACATATTAAAGTACTCCGTGATTGTGACCTCCAAAACTTCTTTTATGCTTCACTGCATGTTCTAGTCAAATAGACCCATTCTCACAATTTTCTGGTAATGTCTTGATTTTCTCACTCCTTCAGATATCATCTCCTCAGTCTTCTACTCAATAATTTTTTAACTGAAGAATTTCTATTTCTACTTCCAAACGTAGTTCAAACACTCTCCTTCAGGGCACTTATTCTGAACCATGGCCCTTTCCTCCAGGCTGGTCCAGAAATACACCTTTTATCTTATATCACTCAAGATAATGTATGATTATTTTCTGTTTTTATGTCAATCTACCTCTTGAGTATGAGCATCTTAATGACAGGTAGTCTATGTCTACAGCAAAGTACTTGTCCAGACTGAATTGACCCAAATAAAAGGAGACTCTACCCTAAGCTCAGGAAAGAAAATAGCTTTTCAGAAATCTTTTTAGGACTGTATGACAAAAACATGTTTAATAAGTAGTTCCAACAGAGAGGAAGAAAATGATGAATATATTCAGAGTATATAGGAAGCTAGTAAACAAATCTCAGCCATGCTTTTAGTTGAAATTGAAATACTTTAATGTCAGCCAGTAAATATTTATTTAATCTCTCTGAGTGGCTTCACCACTATTGTGGGACCTCTTCTGAAACTTTGCTAGAATTGCCTTAGATCCAATTCAACAGAGGCTTCCCAAATCCTACTATAGTACTAATGGCTCTTCTCATTGATTAATGGCTGTACTAGGGTAGTTGTTAATTGTATTGAGCATTGTGTTTGAATTTTACTCCTCACTAATTGTACAGCATTTCCATTAATAGTTTTCTCAGTTTATTTCTTTATTTCTGGGTCTTGGTAGCACTGATTTCTCAGTTTAGACTCTAAAACCTTCACTGGAACAAATAATCTGGAGTCAAAGTGGATACTGAGATTTGTCATATAATAGTGTTTAAGGTTTCTCTGGC
The DNA here is from genome assembly GCA_004027165.1 of Ctenomys sociabilis. Lineage (NCBI taxonomy): Eukaryota > Metazoa > Chordata > Mammalia > Rodentia > Ctenomyidae > Ctenomys > Ctenomys sociabilis. The sequence continues at coordinate 13,789 of PVKA01032347.1, forward strand.
TAACCTCCTTTCTATTTTCAAATAAAGTATTTTATTGAGACACAATAATTATATGCATTTATAGGGTACATTATACTATTTTGATACAATGGATAATGATCAAATCAGGGTAAGAGGCATTCCATTTCTTCAAATGTTAATCATTTTTGCATTTGGGGAATTTTGTACACATATAGTGCATAGATTATTTAAATCAATAGTTATCCTATTGAGCTATAGAGAAGCAGAGCCAATTCCTCCTCTGTGCCTGAGCCACCAAAAAAATCCTTTTGCAGTGTTCCTTTATTTAACTTCTTTCCACTTCACCTTCACTTTGCCCTTTCCACTATTTAGCAACCACTATTCTAGTCTTTTCTCCTACAAAACTGGGTATTTAGTTAGTTTGCACAAATAAGTGAGAATATGTGGTGTTTTTCTTTTGGTGCCTGGTTTATTTTACTTAATGTTATGTCCTCCAATGCCAACCATATGATTACAAATGACAAGATTTCATTTTTTGTGGCTAAAAACATTCCATTGTATATCTATATAATGTTTTCTTTCAAAAAATTTTATGTGTGTAAGAGGGTGATGCACTACACATGTAGTGCCAAAATACCTTGCTCTTAATCTTTTCAGTGGAAATCAATTAACAGAGGCAACAAAGTATCAGGAAGTGTGGAGCAGATCCAGGACTGTAGCGTACATACTAGAGTTTTATCTAAATTCATCATTGGGATGGGGCTGAGGTACCAAGACAGGATTTTGAAAGATATGCATCTCTTTTCAGGGCAAGAGTGAAGAAGAACTACCAGGTTTATAGTTATATCTCTGTTCACATAGAGTAAATCAGTGGTGACAGGTCCCAAGATGATGGCAGATTTGTGAGGATTTGGGATTTAGACAATATAGCATAAAAGACTCTTTCGGTTTGTATCTTGTTGTCCCCCTAAAGCCTCATGCAGTCATGGGGCAGACTTCTAGACTTTATGATTAATCCATGATGCAGTGCTGGGATGATGGGTATGAGTGCTGCTGGGATTATGTGTATGAGTGCTACACCTAACCTGTGGTAAACAGACTGAATGCAACATAAGGGAGACAGACAGACTTGCTTGCTGTAGCCATTCTTGCCTCTACTCTCATTTGCTTTTGCTCTCTTGCTCTTTGCTTCCGCTATGAATGGCTGCTCTTTGCCATGTGCCACTCTGTCTTGGAGCCAGCTGAGAATGGACTGAAACCTTCAGTGGCTGTGAGCTAAGTGCTGGGTACCTGTCCCAGCAATGAGAGAAGAGTAACTGAGATAGACTCACACAGAACTTACCATGGAAAGAATACTGGGAGTGACAGAGCTTGCCTTCAGAAAAAAACACACTGTCCTATCGAGAATCAATGAGATGTTTGTCATCACAACCTAAATTATATATATATATATATAGATAGATATAGATATATATATATATAGATATAGATAGATAGATATAGATATAGATAGATATAATATTAATATACATATGTAACACATTGTTTTAACTGCAAAATATACTGACTAAAGTTGCAATAAATTCTGCAATAAAACTTTTGAGGTTCTGTATCTCAAAATTTATTAGAAACATAGCTTTCAAAATTATATTTAAAATATAAAGCTTATGCATTGACATAAATCAAAGAAAAATAATAGTTTACAGCAAATCACTCTTTTCCATTTCACACATCAGAAAATCAATTTTATTTTAGTCAAGCAGTAAAACATAGGTTATTCTCTTTTTATTTACATTTGCTTGTGCTAATGATTGAATCCAAGGCCTCATACATGTTAAGCATATGCTTTACCACTGAATTACATCCAAGCCCCTTAATTTTTAATTAAAATTTTAATTTGCAATAATTACAGTTTTACATAAACACCTAAGAAACAATACAGAAGGCTGAGGGGATGGCATATGCTTGTAATCCTAGTACTTGAGTGGTTGAAGAAGGATTGCTATGAATTTGAGCCAGCCTGGTTTACATAATGAGTTCAAGGCCACCCTGAACTATGTAGCAAGATCCTGTCTCATCCCTCCAACTCAAACAAACAAACAAACCAGGGAATAATACAGTGAAAGAGTTGGGAATGTAGTTCAGTGGTAGGGTGTTTGCCTAACAAACACAAAGCCCTGTTCCCAAACCCAACCACATACACACACGCAGACACACACACACACACACACACACACACACACACACACACACACACACACTGGGAGGGGATAGTATAGAAAGGTTTATGGATTCTCCATTCAGTTTTACCTAGTGAAAATTTGGGCAATAACTACAACCATGATGTTGATATTGATTCAGGTTTCTCCAGTATGGTTTATATTCACTTTTTTAGCATGTGTGTGTTTAGGTATATGCAATTCACATATAAGTTCCATGTAGTCACCACCACAGGAAAGATACAGAATAGTTTTCTTCCACAAGGATCTCTCACTTTTCCCTTTTATGACCATACCTGTCTTCCTTCCACGAACCAAACCCTAAGTACTGATAATCATTCAACAGTTTCCAATTTCAATCATTTTGTCATTTCAAACACTTCATGTACATGGAATCACAGAGTATATAACCCTATGAGATCATCTTTTATTTAGCATAATTGCTTGGAGTTTTTTGCATTTGGTCCTTTTTTATATCTCCTATTTTTCACTGAAATTTTCTGCTTTTTATTTGTTTCTTTTTATTTGCTTTATAATGGGCCATTAAACCGTTTTTGATGGTAGCTCTCTATTCATCAGATAATTTCAACATATGACTCATATCTATATTGTCATAATTTGGTTATGTTTTCACATTCAAGTTATTTTTCTAGTTTTTTATGATTTTTAAATATATTCTGTGAAATATCTACACTTTTTTATTGTGTTAGGAAAACTCAAGTCCTATGAAAATCTTGTATTTTATTGCAGGTCCTGGCCTATCTTTCTGCTTCTGGTCTTGTCTGGATCCAAGGAAAATTAAATTTCCAGAACCTTTACTGTACTTTGATATGCTATGCCTACTTTGTTCCTCTGAGGCTCCCACTGATCTCTGCTGATTCAGAGGTGGTTACTTGGTGCCTCTAGGAAAGATAGGGTGTCTCCCAGAAGGAGTCTTCCTCCAGTTGGTCATACATTTTGTAGGATTCCAACTCCACCCCATCCTCCACCACGAAATCTGAACTCTGTTTATGGTGTAAGTGATTCTCAGACCCACAGGCATAAAGACGCTTTCAGATTGGGTCATTGTTGTGGAAGAACCTCTCTTATAGCTGACCTGCTAGCCACAGAATGTATCTCAGTATCCAGGGGAGTCTCAAAGCTGACAAGAGCAGAAAAATTTATTTTCAGGACTTATAGTTGTATGAAATGGAGTGGAACAAGAATAAACATCCTTGTATACCGCTTCGTGTGCTGCAGAAGTTGTTTTTTATGCTAGTTAAAATGTCTTCATATTAAACTAATTTATTCCTCCTAATTTAGATACAGTATTATGAAGAACAATTGTTCTTACTTTACAATTAAATAACTTATCCTCTCTAATTTCTGTAGCTAATTATATAATTCATCAATAAATTAACTGTAAAAATCATTAATGTTTTATTTAGTGTAATCACTTTAAGAAAAGTATAGCATTTTTATGAACTGCAACATAAATTCACAAAAGTGAGCAAATCTTCGATTTATTCATTAGAAAGTTAAGACAAAATGAATACAGCTTGTAATCAGCAGTAAGAATCTAGAGGCCAAGGGAAATAGCTCAGTAGAATAAGTGCTTGCCTGGCAAGTGCAGGGTCCTGAGTTCAATCCCTGTTACTGGGGGAAAAAAAGGATCTGGAGATTTGTGGCCAGGGAGATAAGTATTGGAGGTGTGTTCCACACAAATGTGACTATAATTAACACACAACTCAACTGAGCACTTAAAATGGTTGAGATGGTAGATTTTATGTTATGTACTTCTTTAAATCAAAACGTGGAAAAACAAAGAATTTTAGTGGCCAACACAGCCTAATTTTGAGAGATGCCAGTGATGCCTCTGGACTCATACTCTAGTAGAGGTCACTTCAGTAAATTCCCATCATGTAACTCCCTATGTCTTCAGTTCCTTTCTCTTTCCCAGATTCAGGAAATGTTTCTCACATTTTTTCCTCTTTAAAGAAATAACAAAGAAATGTGGTACCCATTGTAGCAAAGTGTGTAAAACCTAAGTATAGCAGCTCCAGTGAATGTCAGGGAAGTCCTGTCTTCTTCCCTGGACTTTTCACTACCTACTTATCTTGTCATCAGGACTCTCATGCAAATTAAATGAAATTAAATGAGTAAATGGTCTGCTATATGGCAAATGTTATTTAATAGTTTATTGAATATGGAGATAAAATGAGGGAGTAATACAGACTTGCTCATATTATGAGCATATACTACTGACATCTCCAAAGAGGAAAATCTCATGAGATATGTTTTTTTTTTTTTTTTCTGTTTGGGAAGACCAGATAAGAAAAGGGAGTTACTTGGTGTGCCAAGGACTGTGACAAGTGTTTCGTAAATGAGATTTCTCTGCCAATAATTAATGCTCTGAAAGACAGTATGAATTTTCCACTTGACAAATGAGAAAACAGAAGCTCAGAAATATTAGGTAACTTGCCCACTGACACACAGTTAAAGAATTAGTAGCATTAGGATCTGAACATCAACACACTAACTCAGATAAAAAGCCAAGCGTGTGTAAAGACTGAAACTCAGACTCTTCTTCCTGGATTGCAATAGCTCATTTCAAAGTGGTTAATACACCTCTTTTTGGAAATCTTTCCAAATCTCTACTGACTCTGTCACCATAAACTGACTCCAATGCACTCTCTCTATAACTGGTGCTTATTTATGTGGAACTACTATTTTACATTGCCTTTTCTGTGAGCTTCTTAAAGGCAAGACCCATTTTTCTTTATTCGTCTTTCCACTGTGACTACATGGAACCTGGCACAGAACTGTTATCCAGTAAGTGTTTATTAAATGAATAAATTATTGTGTGAGCAAATAAATGGCTTCAACTTGTGTTTCTTGTTCTCCATTCATCTATAACATTATAAATTTTCGAGTCATTTTCTCCTTCTAAGTACCTCTATTATGATAAATTACTTAATATGATTTTTAACTCAAGTTGCTTTTCAATACTTCCAATCATTCTTTATTCAATAATATTCTGGAAATTGTGGACTGTGTGTGTGAGAGCTAGGTCTGTTTCTAATATACATCAAGATGAATAGATAACTATTCAAGATGAAAGTGCTTATCTGTTTGCCTCCTAAATCATCACATGTACCTCTAGCAGTACACACACTGTGGTTAAGGAAATAATGAGCTAATGTCCCTGTTGCTTTTGCTGCTGCTGCTTGAAGCCTAGATCTGCTGAGCAGAGAATGGGCTTGTGGTTGGGGGTGCAGCTTGATATCTGTGTGATAATTATTGCCAGTGGGTGAGTTAGTCAGTACTTAGATTGTCTTTACCAAGCCAGAAGTCCCATGAATAGTGATTGCCCATGGCGATACTCTGCTGGTCTCTGGAGTTTGTATCCCAGACTTGATTGCATGATTCCTAAAAGTTTACAAGGGGGCCCAGACCAATCCTTTGGAACATATGTGGCAGCACCACAATGTTTCTGATTTCATAGAATTGTATTCTGGCCACAAGCCTCAGGACTTCTTCATATCCCATAGTACATAGTACTGAATGTGAAACAGCACAGTATTGAGTGTTTTTTTTTTTTTTTCTGGAGATGAAACTGAGGGCCTCATGGACGTTGGGATAAGCACTTTGCCACTGAAATATACCCCAAACCCTAGTGCTTATTCTTAAGTAGGTAATCTAGAGAAATTTTCTGAATTACATCTATAAAATATAGGAACACACACACACACACACACACACACACACACAATACAGTAGCTCTCACCACTGCTTGTTCATTATAACTACCTGGGGAGGTTTTGCCAAAATTTTTTCTCAGAAATTCTGATTTAATTGCTGCAGTGAATTCTGGCCACTAATGTGTTTTTTCCCCAAATTCTCCAAAGTATAGCTAAAATTTAAGGCTACTTAATACATTATAGAATTAAACAAAAATGTGTATAATGCATCTGGTACACAACAAACAGACAGGAAGTGTAAGCTACCATTAATATTATTCTCTTTTTATTAGGCTTATCCACTGGTTACCTTTTCTAGTTTCCAGTCTCATAACCTCTCCACAACCTGTCTTACTCTGGCAGACCCACACATGCCCTAAAGACCTGGCCAGCCCTCTGAATCATGTCTGTTGAAAATCATCCTTTACTCATCTGGCAAAACCTTTGTAATATGCCCCTGTCACTAGGACAACATGTATTCTACAAACTGGTTGAAGCCACTCATGCCAAGTTTGTGAGTGACTGTGAATAAGCCCCCATCCCTTGTTTCTCTGTGGAATTGGAGATACAGCGGGTGGCCATGGCAATCACACGTTGCCTCTCTCCCCCTCCCTCTTATCCAGGGACATCAGGTTACAAGAGAACAAGCTGTTCTTCTGTCTTAGTGACTGGGTGGGGGAAGGGGGAAAGGCCAGCTGTATGCATATGAGTCGCATATGAGCTGCATAAGAACCTCTGGTGAGTTTGCTATGATGGAGGTTATTTTGATTTTTTTTTTCATGTCACCAGCAACTGAAGCTGGTCTTGAGGCTAAGAAAGGCTAATAATGTGGTGGCTGTTTGCCAATGATCACCATAAAAGCAATAGTTAATGTTTATTGAATGTTATGCATCATGTTAAAGTGCGTATATATAGATGATATTACTTAATCTCGAGAGCAGCCCTTAGAGACGGTATCTATTTTTATCATCTTCATTTTTCACACAAGAAAATTGACTATCCCAGAAAGGTGAAGTAACCTGTCTCAAGGTGCCAAATGAAGGAAGCCAAGGTATCTGGCTCCTGAGACTTGGCTTTTAACCACAATCTCTACATTTAGTCCAAGAGATACAAAAGACCTGACAGATGACTTAATCATATTATCTTATCAGTGGAGGCAATAGAAAGCTGGCTAGGAAAAACATGTTCTTGAGACATTGCATCTCTGCATCTCCTAAGAAAATTCATTTAAAGCAAACTTATTTAAAATCTCAAATTAGGCCCTGTGTTAAGTGCTAGGGATATCTAGTGATTTTTAAAAATCTTTGTCCTCATCAATCTTCTATTGTAGAGAAAGACACAGACTATAAACAAATAAATGAAATAAATACAGTATATTTGAAATTAATGAGCACTATGATAAAATATAATGAGAGAAAGGTTAGAGTATTGGTAGCTCCAATTTTTAGTTGGTCAGAGAAAATCTCATAGAAAAAGGGCATAATTTTAAATAATATCTAAAAGAGGAAGGAAGTGAGCCATTTTTGTGCTTGGTGGAAGAATTTTTCCTAGGCAGACAGAACATCTGATGCAAAGGTCCTGTGGTAAAGGCGTGGCTGGCATGTCTGAGGAGCAGGTAAAGGGGTCAGTGTAGCTAGAACAGGGTGAGCATGAAGCAAGGTAGAAAGAGAAGCTATTTTCTAACTAAGAAGGGAATGAGCCATTCAAAGATTTATAAGCTGTAGTAAGGGTTGTGTCTTTTGTGCTGAATGAGCAGGAAATTACTGGAGCATGTGAAGCAGAAAGTAGGATGCGATACTGACTTGAAAATTAGAAGGATCTTGTTCATCATGAGGAAAGCAGTTTTTAGTAAGCAAGGACAGAAACAAGATGAACACAGATGGTATTGTGAGTGAATGTTGGCTTAGTGATAGTGGTCAAAAACAGTTTATTTTGAAGGTAAATTCATTTGTGAGCAAGAAAAAGAGAGGAGTCAAGGATTTCTGGTTCAGACATTTACCCTACATTCCCTATTGGTCTTAAGAATGCTTCCACTAAGTAGATGCCATTAAATCTCATCATCCTTTCCTGACCTGAGTTCCGTTAAAACCTGAGGATATTTAACACACTGTCTATGGGCTCTCAGGGAGCCTACTGTTTCCTAGGGGTTAATAGGAAGGACCTGAAGTTAGCAAAGTTATTGAGCTACTATATGAAGACGAGTCAACTTGGTCTGATGTGCCTTATTTTACCTCAGATTACCTGCTACAGGACAACTGCAAGGAAAAGAAATATTCTGAAATTTGAGGTTATATGTTCCCATTTGCCTGTTGTATAAAGTGGCCCCTGTAGCCCGAGCAGAATGCAGCATGGCTCCTCTGACCCATCCTGCAGCTAGTCAGTAGAGGTCCCCTTCACAGCCTGCAGATAGAGCTCCAGGGTGGGACTCCATTCTGCTCCTGTAGAAAGTTGCCTTTAAGAAGACCACAGATCTCAAGGCCAAAATTTAAAACTTAGAAGAGAGAAAACTCTTTTGTTTTCTTTTTTGGGTGACTGCTATACATTAAGGCCTTTGCAGATGCGTGAAGAGTAAAAGTTTGTACACTCTCTTTGATTTTGAGGTCCTGTCTGCTAGAATTTAGAGTCTCAAGATTCTTAAGAATAGCAGCTAATCTCAATCATGCTTCCACTTACATGCTTCAAGCATTTCCATTTCTAGGAAGGTACCAAGTACAAGTTTAAGTAGCAGACCTAAATTTTTTAAAATAATTTTATTGAGAAATACATTTTTTAAAAATGTATTGCAAAAATGCAAAATAGAAATTCATAACAAAATAATAAAATAACAATAGCTAATATATTGTTAATCACTAATAATATAGTTAATAATATATTGTCTTCTTCAAAGTAGTTGAAGATAAGGGCAGAAAAGATTCTCCAATCAATATAGCATGAACCTTCCTTTGCAATGAACTAAGAGATACTAATAATATAGGCATCTTGCATCTCTCTTTTCCCTTTCTTTCCACTTTCACCCATCCCAGTTCCTTTTTCTTTTCAAACAATTTCTTTGTATTTCAATATATTTATTATACATTTTAGGTGAGGTTTATTTTTTGTTTGGTTGGGGTGTTTTGGTGCCAAGGACCAAACACAGGACTTCGATCTTACCTCTGAGCTAATTTCCCAGCCCCTATTGCATATTTTAGACCCTTTCAATTTCTCACAAGAGTGAGACAATATGATGTTTATACATGCTAATATGATTTATTTCACTTATAGGTATGGTCTTAAATTGCATCCATTTACCTATAAAATTTCCAGCCTGTCCTATTTAATAGCTGAATAGTATTCCATTGTCTAAAAATACCACATTGTTTTTTATCCACTCCCTTCGGCTAATGGGCATTCAGGTTATTATAAAAATTGTACTCCTATAAACAAAGGTGCACATATATCATTGTAATATGCTGTTGGTAATTCTTCTGGGATGATACTTAGAAGTGTATAGTTGGGTTGAATTATATCTTTAATCCTAGTTTTTTGGGTACTCTCCATTCTGACTTCCATAGAATTCCTTTTCCTCCACATCTCCTCCAGCATTTGTTATTGGTTTCTTTTTTGATGACATCCATTCTTTCTGAGGTGAGATGGAATCTCAGTGGTTTTTCAATTTTTATTTTTTGTGGTCAGTGTTGTTGAACATTTTTTCATATACTTATTTGCCATGTGTATTTCTTCATTGAAGAAATGTGTGCTCATCTCAGATGTCCATATTTTGATTGGGTCTTTGAATTTCAGAGATCTGACTTGTTCAATTCTGTCCATGTTCTAGATAACACATCTTTGTCTAAGGAATCTTGGAATAATGTTTTTCTACCAGGTTTGTTTCTTTTTGCTCTGTTGGTGATGTATGTTGCTATGGAAAATCTTTTTAATAAGATCCCAGTTGTAGAGGGTTTTTTTTTTATATTATTTCCTATGCAATTCAGGTTTTGTTCAAAATCCCCCTGCATTCAGCTATGCAGGCTTAAAAGTTAAAAAGGATATAGCATGATATTTCATCTCAGAGGAAAGGAACTACACCAGCAAATGCAGGAATGTCAGAGTAAGAACAGGGTGTCTGGGCCATGTGTTCTTGCACCTATTTACCACTCTTTAATGCAGACTGCATTGTTGGTGAGAGTTCATACTGGTACACCACTGTGGAAGTCAGCACAGAGAGTGCACAAAAAGGACAAGGAAATCCAGACCAGTAACCTAGGCCAGTGCAGCTTCTGTGCTTTTTAGCAGCTCCCTCCTCAATGTTACACCCCAAAGGTTTCACAACCCATGTCACATCACTAGTCAATGGAAAATTGAGGATTCAAAGATGGGCCTGCTGTGCTTCTTCTGCAACATTGAATGTAACTGTTTTCAGAATTCAAGGGCCTGTAATGTTGGCTCCCTCCTTACTGATCAACTCTCATTTTCATGGTGGCATGGTCTCTGTTTCAGGTGGGCCTCTATCTACAGTCTTAAAGATACTGTGCACATTCCAAAAGGTAGGTGAATTATTGGTTTAGACAGTAGGTTCTAGAACCAGACTGTTGGGATTTATAACACTTCTTCTGCCACTTAATTGTGAGGTAACACCAATTTCTTTATTTGGAAAATTTGTCCATTTCACAGGGTTGTTTTGAGAAATAATAGGATAGTATATAAAATGCTCTTACAATGATGTTTTGTATATAGTAAGAATTCTTCAATTGCAAAGTCTTATTGTTACCTTTCTTTTTCTATTTCTGTTATTTTTTATTTAGAAAATAGTTCTCTCTCTTTACTTTCCACCTATATACTCCTTTTTTTATTTTTTTATTTTTTTTCTTTTCATTTTATTGAAGTACAAATGTCACTCAGACAGTTTCAAGACACCTTAACAATACAGATTCGATAAATTAATACATTGCAAACTGTTTTCATAACGTTTTGGTATTGTACGAGGTGCATACATGATATTATATTTACAGATATTATTTCAGCAGATATCTCTTATCGGTGAATTAAGAGTGTAGCTGCTTAGTTATTTTTTATACCTGAATTATATCAAAAATTCAATAATTATTTTCCTAGTGGATGACCGTAGTACTAGAAGCCAACATAATAACCTGTCCAACCACCATTAGTGCAGATCTTGCCTCTCATAGAATTATGTAGAAGCACAGCGTTATCTATCCCAACTATACTGTCTATACACACACATCATGATGTTTGAAGCATTTATACTGAAGTGGATGCCACTTGAACATATACTCATAAGTGAAATAAACCAGACACACATATGTAAATATCATATAGTCTACCTAGTATAACAAGCGAAAAGCAGAAATACAAAAGGTAATGTATAACAAGTAAAATCAATTGAGTCAGATAAGGCAAAGTGAATGGCATATGCTGCAGGATACTAATCAGCTTTTCTTCTGGATGGTTAACAACCTAAGATTACAAGTCAGAGTTGAAGAAATAGAAGAGCCACAAGGCCAGCCAACATTTTGGCCCTAGCCTTTCAAGGTCAGCAAAGACTCAGGACATAGGAGAACCTGTACTGCAACATCATGAAACTCAGGTGAGCTCCAAATTTTCTGAACAAGGAGATTATGGAGCCACAGAGGAAAGAGATTGAAGTTCTATAGTGTGCCTGGGGAGAGTCACATGAACAGAAAACTTTCTCTCAAGCTCTCA
>PVKA01032348.1:0-25386 GCA_004027165.1 Ctenomys sociabilis
ATATCAAAGATTCAATAATTATTTACCTAGTGGATGACCATAGCACTAAAAGCCGACATAATATCCTGTCCCACCACCAATAGTGCAGATCTTGCCTCTCATAGAATTATGTAGAAGCACAGCGTTATCTATCCCAACTGTACTGTCTATACACACACATCATGATTTTTTCTTTCTACAACCCTTCCTTTGTCTACACGGGTCAAAAGTGGGCACTCCATTGACATTCAACTACCTTAGGTGCTTGAACTCGACACCACAATCCAACACAGTCCAGCATTCTGCAACCATAGGGAGTTATTCAAAGATAATTGTCGACCATATCCATCAGTAGTTTTCTCTTTAAAATTAAAAGAGGGCATTTAAAATTAGATAGATATGTGTGAATTGAAGACAACAGAAAGGCATCCAGAGAAAATTTCAAATGTAGAGATAGGAGTTTGGCATTTGCAAGCCAAAGACTATCAGCAAACACCAGGGGAAGGCACGGAACCCGTTTTCTCTGGAACCTTTGGAAGAACAAGCCCATCCAGCGCCTTATTTTTTACTTCAAGATGCTAGTACTGGGGAATAATAAATTTCTATGTTCTGTGGTATTCTGTAACAACTGACCCAGAAAGTTAACATACAATTGCTCCATAATTATTAGGCAAATAAGCCAAAGAGCCAGGCAGAACTGAACAGGACTCTCAACAGAAGTGTCAAAATGATTTTGTCTATCATTAAACCATCGTGGATATTGGGGTAGGGCATCATTATTTTGCTACCTTATTTTGCACTATGTTCTCATTTATTAACAGAAAGGATTTTAAATGAAAGGATTTTAATAAAATAATAGAAATAAAGTGTGCAATATATGTAATGCAATTAAATAATCCTGAAACTACCTCATACCCACCCTGCTCTGTGCAAAAATTGTCTACTAGAAAACCATTGCTGGTGCCCAAAAAGTTAGAACCATGGGAGTAAACTACAGTTTCCATGTGATTCAATACTATGGATCTGTGAAAACAAAAGGAAATACTTCACAGAATGAAAATGGGAAACACTGTGAGGAATGATCTTCAGTATGAACTTGAGAGGTTTTAAAAATGTAGAATACAATATTTATCTTTCTAATCCTGGTTATTTCATTTAGTAAAATAAGCCTGTATTTCCACAAATGAAAATTCATTTAAACAAAACATGTATATATGAAACTTGTTTTCTTTATCCCATTCTGGGAAATTTAGCAAGAACTTGTCACAAAATATAAAAGCAAAAAAGGGCCGGGAGATGTATAGATATAGCTCTGCGATGGTGGAGAGGGGCCGGACAGGGTGGGTCTGGATGGTGCTAGGCTGGGCCGTGCAGGATGGGATGGGTGGGGTGAGGTGGGGTGGGGCCAGGTGAGGGGAGACAGTGGAGAGAGAGAGAGAAAAAGAGAGAGAGAGAGAGAGAGAGAGAGAGACAAAAAGAGACAAAGAGAGACAGACACAGTGACAGAGAGAGACAGAGACAGAGAGAGACAAAGAGAGACAGAGAGAGAAAGAGACAGAGAGAGAGAGAAACAGATAATGTAAGCAATTACCAAAGATCAGGGTTAGTGCATAAAATCAGAAGGGGGGAAGATATTCATTGGAAGATAATGAAGTTTCAGTTAGACTGGAGGAACGATTTTTAATGATATATTAAATTACATAGTAACCACAGTTTTAAAAAAATCCAATGTACTATGGCTTGGCTATGGCTTGTGTCTAGAAGTCCTCCCAAAACTTTGTGTGGTCACACGTGGGACTTTTCAGAGGTGGCTGAACTAAGAGTGTGTGATTCTGGGACTCATGGTGTGCAATTGCTGAATTACTCTATTGATTGGCTTGGCATAGTTCTGGGTGGACAATGGGGAAGTCCTAGCCAGGACAGAGGGTAAGGGACACAGGAGGGGTCCCCTTGGGATTTGCTGCTGCCTGCCTTCCTCTCCTCGCACACCGTGAGCATCCCTGCCATGCCACCCTGTCTTAGAATCAGTCAGCTAGAGACTGAAACACCTACAAACCATGGTCCACAATAAAACTTTCCTCCTCTAACTTTCAGTATTGGGTATTTTATCTCAGTAATGAGAAAACTATATAAGATACATTACATATTTTTAAATTACTAAAATATATTATTAGAGCTTTTATCACAAAAAATAACTTGCTGAGGTGATAGATGTGTTAATTAGCTTGCTTGAATCTTTCTATAACGTGTGCATTGATCAAAACATTACAGCTGGTAAATGTGCACCATTATAATTTTTCAATTAAAAACAAATGAAAACATTAATAAAGTATTCCATGATCAATAAAATACAAATATAAGTACTCATATTGTATACATAAATGTGTGTTTAATATTGTAACTTCCTTATTTTAAAAAGATGAAAATGGCAGTGGCATTAACTGTCTATAATAATGCTCTATCCCAAACTATATATTTTATCCATAATCATATATTCTCCTATGTCACTTGAGTATTTTAAAATAATAGCCATTTAATCCTATGGAAAATATAAATCTTCCATGAAGGTGGGCTAATGGAAAGGAATAAATATTTACATAGTGCTAAGTTAATTGAATATAAATATTATAGGTATAAAGGTGGCAGGAGGTTGAAAGAAAAATGAATAAATATTCTCAATTGTATGCCTAGTTAGGGGTATAATACATGGACTTATAAACTGTGACTTACAGGAGAAATCCAGCCCAATCTCTTTTTATATAGAGTGAGAGTTAAGGAGATACTTTACATTTTTAAATAGCTTGGAATGTTTTCTCTAGATTTGAGCTATGCTAAAGGTATTTTGATTGCAATTGAATTAAATATGTACAGTAATTTGGGGAGTGTGCCATTTTAACTATGTTGTTTCTTCCTACCGATGAACAAGAGATCTCTTTCCATTCTCTGATATCCTTTTAAGTTTCTTTTTCAACATACGGTATATTTTAATGTAGAGACCTTTTAACTTCTTTGTTAGCTTGATTCCTACATATTTAATTTTTTCCATACTTTTGTGCACGATGTTGTTTCCCTAATTTCTTTCGTGGTGCATTAGTTATTTGTGTACAGGTTATTGATGTTTGAGTATTGACTTTGTATCCAGCTAGAATTTTAAATTTGGTTATTCAGTCTAGAAGTCTTCTGGTCTGGAGAGGTCTTCTGTGTAGAGTGTAGTGATCAGAGAACAGTGATGTTTTCACTTCTTCATCTCTTATCCTTATTCTTGAGTTTATTTTTCTTGTCTAATTGCTCTGTCTAATATAGTTTCAAGGACTATATTAAATAGGAGCTGTGACAATGGATATCCTTGTTTTGTTCTTGATTTTAGAGTAAAGGGAGCGATGAAGGGGTAAAGAAGGATAGGAAAAGAAACAATAAAATAAGGATAAAACTTTGTCATCTTAACATTTTTCCAGGCCCCTGAAAACAAATATCCCATGTTCCTGACCTGAAATGCTGAGTGTCGGTATGATTCCCTTTCTTCCCAGATGTATCTATGCTTTAATGAAATTTTCTCCAATTTTTCATAAATTGACATGCAGCATATACATTTTCTAGGAAAATAGAAAGGATCTGAAAAGCCAAGACTATACTCTGGTTTCTCTTCAGATCATATGAATCTTTCACCTTTTTTTGAAAAGCCAAGACTTTTGAAATAAAAGCCAGGTGTGATAGTGCATTCCAATAATATCAACATTTGGAGCTGGGGTAAAAGGATCATGGTGAGGCCATCCTGGACCACATAGTGAGTTCAAGGTCAGCCTGAACTACATAGAGAAACCACGTCACCAAAAAGAAGAAGGAAAAGAAGGAGGAATGGTAGGAGGAGAGGAAGGAGAAAGAGAAGAAGAAGAAGAAGAAGAAGAAGAAGAAGAAGAAGAAGAAGAAGAAGAAGAAGAAGAAGAAGAAGAAGAAGAAGAAGAAGACGAAGAAGAAGAAGAAGAAGAAGAAGGAAGAACAAGAAGAACAAGAAAAAGAAAAAGAACAAGAAGAACAAGAAAAAGAACAAGAAGAACAAGAAGAAGAACAAGAACAAGAAGAACAAGAACAAGAACAAGAAGAAAGAGAAAGAAGTCTGAGGAATTGCATCACTTTATTTGAAGACATATATACTATATATGATACCTCAATCTAAAACTAGTAGTATAGAGAAAATGGTGTTGGTTTAAGGAAAAATTTCAATGGAATAGAAGGTAGAATAAAAAAAATAGAGCCAAACAGGAATGGTCCCTAACCAACATTCTACGATATTGTAAAAGAGGAAAGGTAGTCTTTGCAGAACATGATCCTAGAGCAACTATGTAGTTTTACAGAAAATGTAAACCTAAATAGCTGTCTCACATCAAATAAAATAAAAGTAAGTCTAACTTCACTATAAATATTAACTTGAAAACTAAAATGATAAGCTCCTGGAAAAAAATTTAAAAATATACAAAAAATATCAATTCTTTGTAACCTTGTAGTAGAGAAAAAATATTTAGTCAAAAATTTTGATTGGAAACAAGATGTGTGAACTATAAAGAAAAAAATGATTCTTTGTACTTTTCTTCATAATTAAAGATATCTGCTTTTGAAAGACACTACTAAGGACATTAATAGGAAAGGCACAATTTGAGACAAATATTCCCTAAACATTCATTTGATAGAAGAAGGACTTGTATTCAGAATGCATAGAACTCTCTTACAAGCTAATAACCAAACAAATAATCTTTTTATAAACATGTAATGATTTGAACAAAGAAATATAATAAAGAACTAGTAAACACATAAAGCTATGATCAGTTGCCCTATAGTTGTCAAACAAACCACTGACACATCTTAGTGCATTCATAAGATGCAATAATGCTTGCCACCACCAACAAATAAATTATTGACATATGCACGGTATTGGTCAGCTTTCTCCCTGTCGGTAAAATCATACCTGAAATCCACAATTTAAAGGAGAAATGTAATCGTTTCCAAGGTTCCAGTCCCATTCTTATAATTATACTCAGGGATCTATTAGGTAGGCGGACAGAATCAGAGTCAAGATAGTCCACAGTGGCCATCTGCGTAGCCCAAAAGCTGGAAGCTGCTGAACGAGAGGAATGAAGAGTGCAGCATCAGGCTGCGACTGAAGGCCCGGAGGCTCCCAGGAGAGTTCCTGGTGTGAGTCCACGTTAAAAGGAAACTGGAGGCCGCTGCTCATAGAGGATGCAAATTGCAAAAGACTCACCTGCTCCAGCAGAACGGAGCTTTGCAAAGGGCATCCCACTCCCTCCTTTTACGCCATCCTGGCTGCAGCCTATCGGATGGTGCCACGCCCAACCATGGCAGTCTTTGTCATTCAGCCTGTGGCCTATGTGCCAGTCAGCTCTGGACATCTGATTCCTGTGGGTTCTGCCTCCCGTGTAGGCAGATTTGATAAGGGAAAAGTTTCCTTCACCTGTGGACCCTCCCAGAAATGTGTCTTCCAATCTGCTCGGCACCTCTTCATCCAGCCAAACTGGCACACACAATTAAAAGTCACATTCACTACCTTGGATGAATCCTCATCTGAAAACATGGAGTGAAGAATATCAGTCTCAAAAATGTTACGTGCTGCATTAGATCCTGTGCACAATATGCACAAAATGACAAAAACTTTAAAAATATGGATATAATTAGTGGCTGGTAGGGGGTTTGGATTTATAGAATGGAGGAAAATAGGTTTGCTTACAAAAGTCACACTGCCCTGTATCTTGACTACATCAATATCAAATTCCAGGCTGTGATATTAGACATTAGTTTCACAATATGGAAAAAAAATTAAATAATAATAAATAAGTAATAAATAAATAAAATATAAAAGAACCAGGCTGGGGAGATGGCTCAGTGGGAAAAGCGCTTCCCTGACATGCACAAGGGCCTGAGTTCAATCCCCGGTTCTGCCAAAAATAAAAAATAAAAAATATATGGTTACTATTAGGAAGAGAATTTTATTTCTTGACACTTCATGAAAATCTAGAATTATATTTGAAGAGCTCAATAATTTAAAAAACACATTACAAGTAAAGGGGATAAGCAAAACAAATACATAACCTTTCCTGTGGGTACTGTTGCCCAGGTAGGCAGATTTGATAAGGGAAAAGTTTTCTTCATGGCCACAGCTTAAAACTGAAGAAGGCTAATGAGGTAGAGGCAGGAGGAACACTGTTAGTTTGAGGCTTACTCAGTGATTTCAAGGCTAGCTTGGAACTGCACGGTGAGACCTTGTCTGAAAACAAAAAGAAGAGGCTGGGGAGACAGGTTGGAGGTCTAAGTGCCTGCCTGGCAAGTGCAAGGATGCAAGTTCTATCCCTGGCACCACATGCTGCATGGGCCCCATGTGGAGCAGGCCACCAGATCTGTGGTGGTGTACACTTGTAATCCCAGCGCTAGGAAAGCTGAGACAGGAGGACCACTCTGATTCCAAGCTGCATAGCCAGATCCCATACCAAACTAATTGATTAATTACAAAAATAGGAAGAGGAAGGAAGAGAAAGAGGAGAAGGATCAGGAGAAAGAGGAGGGCCTAAGGCTGGATGTGTTGGAGTATGTCTGTAATAACAGCTCTCAGGAGGCTGAGGTAAGAGGATCCCTGCAAGTATGAGGTCGGCCTGAGCTACATAGTGAGTTCTAGGCCAGCCTGAACTTCAGGATGAAACCCTATCTCAATAAAGATCAAGAAGAAGAGGGAAAAGAAAAAGGTCTGATGCTATTTAAGCACCATCCTCTGTAACCCCTGTGAATAACTGGCACGGCCACCACACACACATGCAATCAGCATGCAGAGGGGGACCACGGGACAGCATGTGCAGTTTCCCCTCTGAAGCAGTTTCATCCAAAGGCATGAAACCTGAACCTGACCAAAATCTCGATTTAATTACAAATACATAGAAAATGTAGGGGACAAATTAAGTGGCTCCATCACAAGATCAAGAATGTTCGGAATGCTTTAAAACAAAAGATCCAGACATTTCTTCACAACCCACAACAACACTAGCAGCCACCACCACCTCCCTAATGCCAGATTCACACGAGGCAAGATACAAGGCTTCCAGTTTCCTTGAGTTCAAAGAAAATTAAGGGCTTGACACAGGAACAGAGAGAGAAGAGCTTCTGGATCTGCTGGTGCTGAAAGCAAGAGTACCAAGGTATCTAAGCTCTTTAGTCCTCTTTGATTGGAAGGATGAAGAGAAGATATAGCATCCTTGCCACACAACCCCAGAGGTTTAGAATAGTTTGCTCTCCAAAACAAACTGGGCTGTGCATATGAAGCATCTGTGGACAAAATTTCTTGACCTTCCTGCCCCAAGACAGACTATCTAGAGCACCAGATTTTCACCTGTCCTCAGACATACTGAACATGAGTAGTTGGGTGACCACCACTCCAGAACCCAGAGTAGCTTTGCAACTTGTTACCTTGTATTTGCTTTTTCTCCCCTGCTTCTCTTCCCTATAAGCATCATTTCACTCGCTGGGATTTCACCTCCTAATGAAGTAGCAACCTACCAGCTTGCTGTGGGATTGCGTCCTGGTTCAGCTGCCTACTCACAGATGCTGAAGCAGTGTGCAGAGAGTCTTGAATGGAGCCTTAACTTCCTGAACAAGCACGCTGCTGTCCATGGGCAGGGTGTCCCACTCTGAGCAGAGTTTTCCACCATCTGATTCTCATGAGCTATAGTCAATGCACTGAATGTCAGCAGTCTGTGAACACTTCAGATCATAGATGGAGTGGAATCAGACTTACTCCCCAAATTGGAAAAAGAAAACAATAAGAAAGTATTTGGTTCTTCTAACATCACAGCTAAAAGCATGTACTATTATGGAGGCTATAAACAGAAATGTGGATAAAATAACCTAAGAGATTGATGATAATGATGACAGTGATGACGAAAAAGTGGTATCTGTGTCCTAATGTATTAAGATCTTCATATGTTTCATCTCATTAAGTCATTCACTACAGGCGCACACATTTTTAAAACCTTGTTTTATAATAACTAGAGCCAGAGAAGTTTAGTAGTTAGCCTGTGATCACAAAATGAAGATGTAGCAGAGTCAAGTTTTGAGTCTAGGCAGTCTGGCTCCAGTCTGTGCCCTGACTCACCTTCCATGGAGTTCTCTGTTAGCACATAGACCCTGACTTCTAGACTGAACCCAGCATTATCAAGATGATATGCTGCTCTTCAGCACTTGTGCCAGAGAGGGGTATTGCCCCTTCCTGAAGCTTATCCTTCCCATTCAGGAAGACCCTGAGTCAAAGATGGACAGTGATATCAACCTAGGTAAATGAGTTCTAGGTATACATACCAGAGGGCTTCTTTCTCTTTCCTTGAAAAAAACTTCATCTGTGTTTATTACTCAGCTCCAGGCATGCATAGTGGGGAATCCAAGGCACATCACTTTATGACCCATTTCCAAAGTTCAACAGCTATGACCCCAGCTTCTACTAACTGGGGCTCTCATAGTCAAGGAAGTATCTTAGATTCAATAGAGAGTGGCACCAGGCATCTCTAAAGAGAACTCGTTTTAGAGAAACTCGCCCTACTAATAAAGGTCACATCTGTCTTACAACATGGACATCAGCAGATCCAGCAGCAGCAGCAAAACCCCAAGACCACAGGGCAGATTCGCCATAGCCCAGCCTTGCGATAGCCTGGACAACTGGCCAAACTGAAGCCACACAACCCTCCAAGTGAGGAGGAGCATCCTGTGGGTATTTCTCACCCCTGTTGCTGCTTATTAACATGGGACTCTGATTAAGAATTAGATTCTCTGTGAGAGATTCACTTATAGTTTAAGAACTTTTGCTGTACAACCATTGCAAAACAATTACATAAAGATTAATTAGCGAATTCCCCAAACAGTAGTAAACAGCAAAGTAGTTTAATTAAAACCATTATCTCCAAATCTGAACGTTAATAACAGTTGTAGCCCAGGGAGGAATAAGAGCCTTGCCGGCACAGTGTAGGGAAAAGGGGAAAATGTCCTGTGGCACCAGAACTCAGCCGTCCACATCTCTGCATCCACTGTCCTGGTTAATTACTCCTGAAGCCTCTACAGACTTTTGCAAGGTCCCCAGTTTCTCTTCTGGGCATCTGTGTCTGTGGCCTTGAGATCCCCTGCAGACAAACCTGTTATAATCAGCCTGCCTCTGATAAAATGTCTTTAATCTTCAGAAGAGATGCAGGCAGCAGGTGGTACAAACAATAAGACTTTCTAGTGAGGAATTCATGAAACTTGGATTTGTTGGGGGAAAAAAAAAGACATCTGTAACAATGATTCTCATCTTCCAGAAGACAATGATAAAAGATTCTTCAGCACACACTATGAATTTAAGGTCTGACAAAACAATACAATGAGAATTAAGGGAATAATAGCACCTATGAAGTATACACATACACACACACACACTGTGTTGCATCTCAAGTTGTCACAAGACCCTCCTGAGATGACATCAACAGTATCCTCAAGCAGAAGTACCTTCTGAAGCCCAGCACCTGGGGAACCCGCTCTTTTCCAGTTGGAGATCAATTTATTTCCCTCCAGACTCCTGGAGGGGTCTCCTCTGGTAGTGTAAGAAAGACGGACATGGAGCCCATTCAATGTGGAGACTTTTGTCACTGTGAACCTGGCATGGATAACAGCATGGATGTGATAATGACTGACTTCTCCGAATCACTCCATTCGGCAGGTGAACCCCAGTTCTGAGACGCTGTCCACAGTGGGGTTAGTCAGGGCCTGAGCAACTCCACACCGCACAGCAGCTCGCAGCCAAGGCCAGTCTGGCCTGCAGTTCCTTAGGAGTTGCCTCCCTGCCTCCTTCCTATCTTGGATTTTAGCTATTGCCACAAGTGAGTGGCTTGGAAGCTACTTTCAGACCCACTGTACCCATGCCACAAAGGCTGCCTCAGCATCACGCATATTCAGAAGCCCACAAATAGGTCTGCCCTTGTCTTACTATAAGGTTCTGCTCCACACCGACAGAGTCAGACTGTCTCGCTGCAGCATGGCTTTTTGTTCTTCTGCACACCAGAAATTATGCAAATCACAGCTATCAGTATAACCGCTTCTGCAGATTTCAGAAGGTGGGGCAGAAGAGTATAACTACAGAATCCCTGTTCTTGGTCAAAAGACCATGAATTTCCCCATTTTCCTCACTCACTCTCTTGTCAATATGCTATTTATGCACCAGAAGCCTGTTTCTTTTGAATATCTGTAAGAGACACATTCGTCAATCAACAGAAACCTTGGAAACTACAACCATGAAAGTTATTAAGAGAAAAGCCTAACATAGCTCAGGATGAAGAGAAGAGAGAGGAAAGGATTGATGTGGGACGTACTCTGGAAGAGCTTAGCAGGGGTCTGCCTTTGAGAAGAGGCCCACTCTGGTGTGGGACACTCAGCTCCAGACCCTCTCCAGTCATGCCCTGCTCCCTACTCACAATGCCATGTCCCTGCTTTCATTTGCCTTCTCACAGCACCAGAGGCTTCCCCAGGACAGGAGCTGTGTAAATCGCCCCACCCCTTCTCCACCCTAGGCAATGTACAGACACAGAGCTGGCACCCAGGGCCAGCATGGTGCATCTAGGCAGCTTTGCTGTCATTTCAGTCAGAGAGCAGAAGTCTTTGTCCCTTCAAGGGGAACTCAGTCCACCTATCAGTCATGATCCCCAAAGGACAGAAGGCACAGAAGGCTTAATGAAGTGTGTTCTGCAAAGATGCAGGTGGGGCCATAACTACCTGGGCCTAGAGGCATGAGGAGAAAATCTTGACCAGCTCTCAGAAAGAGGGACCTTGAGAGAAAACCCCAGACACCCTGAGGCAGTGCTCTCCAAGGAGGAAAAGGAAGAAGAAACACTAACTCCCCTCCTTATGGGCAGGAAGGCATGGAAATCAGTTGATCCAGGTCTCCCCCTGGATCATGGAGCAGAGTGGAAAAGTTCCTGTGGATCATGCTGTGGTCGGAACCCCTTGCCCACATCTATTCTGCAAGGTGAAAAGAACAGTTATGGAAAACACAGTAGACTATCCTGGTGCCCTGACCCAGCTTATAAGCCCTCAGTTTACCTCTAATTAGAGCTCCTTTCCAGCTCCTTCATGTACCGCTGGAGTCATGCCTCTTTGAGGTTGATCCACTTTGTGTCCCAGGGCTCAGATTGATTCTATGAGCCTAGAAGTGTGGGATAACACTCCAGAGACAGACCTCAAACAAACAAAAGAAAG
Source organism: Ctenomys sociabilis (assembly GCA_004027165.1). Taxonomy (NCBI): domain Eukaryota; kingdom Metazoa; phylum Chordata; class Mammalia; order Rodentia; family Ctenomyidae; genus Ctenomys; species Ctenomys sociabilis. The sequence goes on from PVKA01032348.1 coordinate 11,245, forward strand.
TGGAATATGATGGATACAGCACCCTTTCCCATCTTCCTGGAAGATATTGTGTTCACATTCTGTCAGATGCTGAACTTGAACCTATGTTTTCCACGATAGCAATTTTATTGATGTGCCCTTCCCTGCCCTGCCTCACGCCTTACCCTTTGCTCTTGTTTCTTGCTGTTAACTCAGAAATAACTTGCAAGATGTTATTTGAGGTCATGCTTTTAGAGAAATCAACTCAAATCGATGAACTAGTCAATAAACAGTTCTGGGACAATTGATTATCTATGCAAAGAATTATGACTTTGACTCCCTACCCCAGGCTATACAAAAAAAAAAAAAATCAATTCCTGATAGATCAAAGACTTCAGTGTAAAAGGCACAGCCCCGAACTATTTAGAGCTGTATATTTACAACCTTGATGTAAAGAGGATATGTTCACAAAACGTCAAAAACTGGTAGCTATTAAAAATTGATAATTGTACTGCTGGTGAGATAGGTCAGCCAGAGGAAGCACCTGCTTAGGCAAGTGCAGGGAGCGGGGTTCGATTGCTGGTACTCCATACTGCACTGGCCCTGCCTCCAAGCAGGCTCTGTGCGTGGTGGCGCCCACCTGCAATCCCAGTGCTGGGGAGCCTGAAAACAGGAGGATCTCTATGAGTCTAAGCTGCATAGTGGTACCCCATACAAAGAAAAACAAAAAAGAAAGAAAAATTGTTAATTGTAACATTATAATTAAGAATTTCTATTTATCAAAAGATGTGAGCAATGTGAAAAGGCAGGTCAAAAGAAGGCTTTCGTAATACTCAGAAAGATAAAAGAATAAATTCCTTTCCTAAGGACATGAGCCAGGTATGATGGCCTAAGTCTGTAGTCCCATCAGTCAAAAGCTAAAACAGGAAGATTACTTAAGCCCAGGATTTGAGGCCATTCTGAACAATATAGTGAGATGTCTAAAAATAACAAGTTAAGATCAAATATCTTAAGAAAAATTAATGAATTTTAAAATACATATTACAGAGAACAACACACATGTAACCACAAATACATAAAAGGACTCACAGCAGAATTATTAGTCAAAAAAATGCAAGTTAAAGCCAAATGAGACTGTCAAGAAAGTCAGTAAGATGCAGCAGTTGAAAGCAAGGCCAAGAGCTCTACTGGAGTCGACTCTTGGCTTTGCTGTGTGCTTGATATTGATCTTCCTTACATTACTTCACCACTGTTTGCAATAGCTTTTTGTGTATGAGGCAGGAATAACAGTCACTCTTACCTCATAAAACTGCTTTGCTAAAATGAGAAAGGACATACAAAGCACTTAGCATAGTGTCTCACAAGCAGTAAATGTGAAAACTATTTTCACAAACAATCCCCAGGTCATATAACTCATGCTTAACAGGAATACGAGATTGCAGGGCTTTATTTTGTGTGACCTAAAATCTTGCCTGCAAGTAACACTCACGTGACCTACCTACTCAGGGAGGAACTGTTCTTTCAAGCTTAAAGTATGTCTACCTTACAACAGTTTTTTTAAAAAAACAGAGAAAGGCCTTAGCTGCATGTAAGTCATCATGATCAAAGATATCTGACAATAAATTTTGTGTTTAATGCAGAGTGGGTCCAAAGCTGCCATTCTGGCATTGAGGCAGAAAGTCTGAGGAACATCTAAGATTTAAAATTTTACATCTTTATTCATCACTTGCATTTACAAATGGCAGGTGTCTCAGGTCTAGCAGACCTAGAAAGGAGAGGCAGCCAGGGTTTAGACCTACCTGAGAATGCTGCCATGCTAAAGTCAGAACACAGCAGCGCCCCTGGTAGTCTCCTGAGTACTGTGAATAGAAGGTCAAGATACATTTGTGAACTGAGCAAATTCTAACATGCATATGGATATTCATATCAGGAGCCCTCTGTGAAATGAAACAGTGCTGGAGGGGGGCAGGAGGATCACTATGAGTCTGATTTGGACACTGCCTCTTACTTGGACACTCTGACAAATTTTTCACCTTTCAGTTAGGGAGGAGCATCTCTAGCGCTTCATGGCATGATATTGTGGCTCCTCAGATGCAAGTGCTGGTCCTGAGGATGCACAGATGCCAGACTGTGTGCTAAATTATTTATATTGTTTTTCTGATTGAATCTAAAGAAGAAGATACCAAGAACTGAGAAGTATCTGAATCAGGAAATGGTAAATCTCTATCAAACCAAGATTAAGTGAAGTCATATTAGGGACAGAACTGAAAGCTGGATAAATCAGGATAACTTCTCTAATCTGATTGCAGTGGACTTGTGGAATCAGGCATTATCCTCAGCCTAAGACCAACCCAAGCCCCTCTATGTATCTTGGACGAAGACCAGTAGAACCTGCACAGGTTGGGAAGGGTGTATGTCCAGAGGGATGTGGCACTCTTGGCAGCTGGTGTGCCTGCCCATTCCACCCCACGGAAAGGGCAATTTGGAAGGTATATGTCCTGCACAACACCAGGGCAAGCGCAGGCACTTCCTCTAGTCTCCGCAGCCCATAGGAGGGGAAGCTCAATGCATGTAGCCTATGCTTCAGCTCTCTAAGTCCTCTAGGCCTTGTCCCATGAATCTGATTAATCTGGACTTCTACCTCACTCTAAACCAATGGCGCAGGTAAATACTGCAATCAACTTCAAAGTCATGTTCACACTAAAAAGTAAAGAGGAAAAGCCACCAAAGATGAATGTGAATGTCTCTGTGTGTGTGTGCATGTGCACATATGTGTGTGCATGTGTTCTCTTTGCCTGTCTGTGTCTATTTTTGGTGGCAAATGGAAACCCAGATAAAGTTTCTGAAAGAGTTTATATGAGAGTCTCATTTCTCTGTAGAAATAACAATCATAACCATGGTCCTCATTACTTAACTGTATTGTAGGTTGATACTGTTCTAACTCTTCACACCTACCGGTCTGTGTACTTTGTGCAAAAGCCCAATGGGGTAGATCTGTTTACAACCTGATTAAAGGAGGCCCAGAGGTTTTGTATTTATCCAAGATTACATAAGTAACAGGGTAATTTTAGAACCTTAAAAGAGTGCCTCTGTAGGAGCTGAGAAGGTGGTTCAGTGGAATAAGCACTTCCCTGGAAAGCGCAACAGCCTGAGTTCAATCCCCAGTTCCACTAAAAATAAATAAATAAATAAATAAATAAATAAATAAATAAATAAATAAAAAAAAAAGATTGTCTCCGTCACTCATGTGAGAACAGGTGAATAGAAAACACTGGGAGGTGAATTTTAATTCTGCCCTTTGTGGACTACTTCCCAAGATTATTAGAATTCAATTTAATGTGCAAAGCACATATTTGAACTACTTGGTGTCATGTGTTAGGAAAATAATAATAATATGGAAATGCTGCCCTTGGGAGGTCTAGAACTCAGCTGGCAAGACCAGCAGAGGACTCCAGGGACTCTCCTAGAACTGCATCTGTTCCTGATGCCCAGGGCACAAACACTAGATCCCAATATCATCACAGGTTAAGCCAAGTGCCTTGTGCTACCATGAGATGGCTTTTATGCAAGCCCCACTCCACACCGGAAGCCCCATGAACATGCACACTAAAGTACTGCGGCTTCAGAGCATGCTGGAAAGAAAGCAAGGAAGTAAAGAGAGCAAGAATGGAGCCAAGGGGCAGCAGATATGCACAAGTACCAACACGGAAGAGAACATGAGAGGAGTACTCCATTCAGTTAGCTAGTTCTCCACAATAATTAATCACAAACTCAAGAAGCCACCCCAAGACTTCATGAGGCTTAGAGGGGCACCTATACACAAACCATAACATGAACCTAAGCCAAAATGGATCAAAAGACACAAAGAAAGTCTCTACATTCTTGCAAAGGGAAAACTCCAAGAAGAAAGATAGCGATCATAAAAATACATGTAAGAAATGTCAGTGCACCCCGCTACATAAAACTAATCTTAAAAGACATAAAGCTTCAAATAAGCACTAGTACAATTGTAACGGGGACTTTAATACTGTCACAAATACACAGATTGATTAGGCAAAAAAATCAACAATAAAACATTAGAATTAAACCAAATCTGTTTAAAGATTTAAAAGAAACTTCTATGTTTGAGTAGTATTCCATAATTTCTTCTGTGAACAGGATTGGTTTTCTGTTTTTCTGTTTGTTTGCACTGTCTCTTTTAAAGAATAACAAATTCTTGTTTGTTTACTTAAGTATGTTTTATGAGGATGTGGTCTTTTTTTGAAGGCTGTTTCATGCACATCTGAGAAGAGTGTGTACTGTGATATTACGTGCATGGAAGGACACTCTGTATACATCTACTAAGTCCTTTTGCTCACAGATCTGGTTTGATTCTGCTGTGCTCTGAGAATTGGAAATAAAGTTGTTTAAAAGTAGTAGATTAATGGAGCTAACATTCAATGAATGATAGACATGAGTAGTTATTCTCTAACCCTAGGTTTTTTAAGAAATCTCCACATTAGTTTCCACAGATGCTGGGCCAGTCTGCACTCCCAACAGTGGCAAAGGGCTCCTTTCTTCCCCACCACCCTGCCAGCATTTGCTGTTAGTTGATTTCTTGGTAATTCTCATTCTTTCTGGCATCAAATAGAATTTCAGCATTGTTTTAATTTGCATCTCGTGAATGACCAGTAAGGCTAAACATTTCCCTTTTATTTCTGTTTTTCTTTCTTTCTTTCTTTCTTTCTTTCTTTCTTTCTTTCTTTCTTTCTTTCTTTCTTTCTTTCTTTCCTTCTTTCTTCCTTCCTTCCTTCCTTCCCTCCCTCCCTCCTTTCTTCCCTTCCTCATTTTTCTTTCTTTTTTCTTTTTTGGTACCAGGGATCAAACTCAGGACCTCAAGCTTGCCAGGCAGGCACTGCGTTATATTCCTGGCTCCTGAACATTTTCTTATATATTTATTTTCTGTTTGTGGTTCTTCCTGTGAGAAGTGTGTATTCATGTCAGAGGCCAATATTTGGATTGGGTCTTTAAATTGGGGCCTCAATTTTTTCAACTCTTTGTATGTTCTATACATTAGTGTTTTGTCTGAAGAACAACTGGCAATTTTCTTTTCCCACTTTTCATTCTTTTGGTAATTTCTTTTAGTGTACAAAATGCTATTTAATGGGATCAGACCCCAGTTGTTGATTTTTTGGATTATTTTCCATGCAGTCAGGGCTTTGTTCATGAAATCTTTGCCTACACCCATGTCTTCCAGTGTTTTACCTTTTCTCTCTTCCAACAGATTTAGTGTTTCTATTTCAATATTTAGATCTTTCATACATTTTTACCTTGTTTTAGTGCGTGATGAGAGAAATGGGGCTGGGTTTAGTCTTTGGCATATGAAAAGCCAGTTTCTCCAAAACGATTTGTTAAAGAGACTTTCTTCCAATAAACATGTTTGGCCCTTTTGTGAAAGACAAGGTGCCTGAAAGTGTTGTGGGTTCCTCCTGCATTCCAATTGATCTGCAGGGCTTCTCTTTTATTTTGCAAGTACCATGCTCTTTATATCACAGTGGCTTTGTCACATAATTTCTAATCAGGGCTTATGATATTCTCTGCTTTGCCTTTGTTGCCAAGGATGTCTTTTGCTATTTTAGGGCTCTTCTGTTTCCAAATGAATTTTAGGAACATTTTCTCTAGTTCTGTGAGGCAGGCTAATGGAATTTTGTTTGGGATGTATCTACCCAGAAGAATTAAATACATCATAACAGAGAGATATATAATCACCCATGCTTATAGCAGTGCAGTTTGTAATAAGTAAATCTTGGAAACAACCCAAACGTTCATTATCTGAGCAATGGATAAAAAGATGAGTTTTTTTTAAAGCAATGAAGTACTACTCAGCCATAAACAAAGACAAACTTGCGGCGTTCCTAGGTAGATAACTGCACCTTCAGAATGTACAGTTAAGTGAAATAAATGAGATACACGTGTGTAAATATTGCATTGTTTCTTTAGTGCAAGAAACTGAAATGGTACATAACAACCAAAGTTGCTCCAAAGAAAGAACTAGGAAGAGACAAGGGTGAAAAGGAAAGAAGAGGAAAATGATAAAAGATAAAATGGAAATAAAACTCTGTAAATGAGAAGGGGAAAAGGAGTCGAAAGGATGGCAGGAAAGTGCAAAAAGAAAGAATATAGATATGTTCTTTAAATGTCCAGCTTATCAGAATCTCCCTGCACGCCTTCCCCACTTACTCTCTTCTATGGTATGAAGTACTCCAGGCCCGAGAAGACATCACAGAAGAAAATGAAGGCACAAGCGTTCCTTCAACTCCATAAGTGTCATAAATAGAAAAATATACAAAAACAATGACAGACACACATTCTGGAGAGGAATTAGTGCTATCCTATGCTGTGCTGTTCAAGGAAACATTGTAACATCATCCAAAATAGGCATCTTCTGGACTTCTAAGGAAAGCCTACCACAGTAAGCATACAAGAGGTCATACACTGATTCCATAATGTAAAACATCACTGTAGCTAGTGCTTCTGGCCAGGATGACACAATGACCCTAGGATGTGATCTTTGGGTCTCCATCCAGTAGAGCCAAACTGGTAGAATGAGGCTAAGCCCATTCTGATTTTGTGTTGCTTGTGTCATAATGGTTGTTAAATACAATTACTACTACTTTTATTCTATATTCCAAAATGCCCATTGAAATGATCAGTGGACTTTTTAAAGGGAGTGAAGGGACACCTGAATGAACCCTTAGAATAAGGAAAGATTTCATTTTTCTGCTAGAACTTTGAGGGAATTTTTCTATATAATAAAATAAAACCAGATTTCAAAAGTCATATAGTACTAACCATGAGTCTTTCTCCTGAGGAGACTCTGAACATACTAGGAAGATGTTACTTCCTCACCCCTACCAACTCCAAGGAACAGGGTGAGGCCATATGGATGATCCCAGAAATTCGGGGACATGAAAAACGTCTTCGCAAGAAGAAAACTGAAAGGTAAAGTACATTGTGGCAGTAGGAATCCTGTCTCCTTTTAAAGAAGAAATTTGGAGAGAAAATTGCCTGATTGGTGAAAAGATCCTGTGAGTAAGATTAAAAGAAATTGCCTGTCTTTGAAATAAATTTGATACAAGAAATGAGATTTTATTTTTGTGGATATAGGGAATCGATGGAACTAGAATAAAGCTTGCTGAAGAAATGGTGATCTGAGCATAAAATCAAAGTCAGAACATGACAAGTGGTCAGGTAGACTTGACTTATTGGCTACATGAGTTAACAAGTTGTTAGATGACAGATCTGCCCCTTGGGAAGCGTCTTCCCTCCTCTCTGACCATAGCTCCACAGTGAAATTTTGTGGCAGGGCCATGCTTATTCCTCTGGCTACTCTCACTGTAGTTCCTAACCTTGTTGTATCTAAGGATTCCAGTTATCCACTCTGGTGCATGATAAGAAAAAAATGATAATAAACCTAAAGAAGTGGTGGCCCTTTGAGGCGGAAGTGCCCACCATCAGTTCAAGGCCTTGGGGCTTGCTGCTCCATCTGCCAGGGGTCCAATTGCTCTAGACAACACAGAGATCACTTGTATCCTTCCTGCAGGCTCAAATATCAGCATTTAAGAAATATTTGTCCCCTAATTTTAAAAAAAAAAAAAACTAGCATGACCTCTAATTAAAAACAAAAACTAAAAATCTTATGCCAATCTCCATCTTTCTCGGTCATTTTACATATTTTTAAAGTAAAGATTCCCAATCTGTGGCCCACTGACCAGTACTAACTCATGGTCTGGTATGAACTAGGCTGCATAGCAGGAGATGACTAGTGGGCTAGGGGACAAAGTTTCATCTATATTTATAGCTGTTCCCTGAAGGCTTTACCCACTCATGTCTATCTCCTGTCCAAGTAGAAGCATCATTAGATTCTTACTGGGACAAGTAAAATTCAAGAAGTGAAAACTCATTTCACACCAGTTCTTAGATTATGTTGGATTTTGTTATATAACTGTAGGTCTTATTCCTATGGTTTCTTGTACAAAATTAATAATTATCATAGTTTGTTCATTTCTAAGCCATGCTATTGGTATTACTAAATTTACTGCAGTAGCCAAGGTGTCATACATGATATAATCATATATATAATAATTTTCTATGTTGAGCATTCATGCTTTTCATCATTATAGAATAAATGCAGTTTCCCTTTGTATGACAATGCTGTGAATTTCTGGGATCATAATCAGCACCATAGTGAAGTATCAAAGGATGTGTATTAAGCCAAATGGGTAGCAAACTTTTATCCTTACCAAATTAGGAAGGTAAGACCTTAAAATAGACACAGGAATAAAAAACACCTATATGTATAAGACAACTAGAAAGAATAGACATTTCCTAGGGAAGCCTCAGTACTAGTGATGAGGCTACTATAAGAAATTTACAAAAAAAATTTACAATCATCAACATATATAGGCACATATAACTACAAATAGGAAATGACAAGATGCAGAAAAAATGCAAACCCATGCCTGCAGGCAGGACAAGTCTAGGGGACAATAAGATAAAGTAATCATAAGCCGCTCAATTGAATTTTCTGAGATGATAGCGTCAGAAATTAAAAAGATGGACAAGGCTATAAAGGATATCAGATTAGAAATAATCTCACAGGTTAAAAAAAGGTGATCAAAATGAAGGACTTATTCGGGGAATTAAAGTAGACACAGATATGAAATAGAGGAGCTTAGGAAAACGATGGAAAGCATGAGTGCCCAACATAAAGAATCCATGTAACAGATTCAAACACTTATTTGAGAGATTAAAAGAATTCCAACAAAAAATATATACAACCAGTTTTACCAAGGTGAGGACAGAGTATCAGAACTGTACAATAAAACTGTGGCTAGCAATCATGAAAAGAAAGATACCTCCAAAGTAGAAAAGGACAATGAAAAAGTAATCCAATGGGGTACAAATGTTGCAATGAAGAATAAGATAAAATTGATCAGAAACAATGAGAAAGAGAGTGTAAACAATCCTGTTCACAGAAGAAATTACAGAATACTTCTCCAACATAGAAAAACAACTGGAGGGCTGAGGAACTAGCTCAATGGTGGCACAAGTGCCAGAATAGAAAGTATGAAGGTCCTGATTTCAATTTCCGGAACCAAAAAAGAAAAGGAATTTGACATGCAAATAAGTAATGTATATAGAACTTCAATTGGGCAGAAATAAATAAATTAACACTAAAGAATATGATAATCAAGATTTTTGTAATTCAGTACAAGAACAAAATATTAAAAGCTGCTAGAGAAAAGAAACAAATCACATATAAAGGAAAGCTCATAAGAATCACAGCAGATTTCTCAACACAAACACTTAAATCAAGGAGTGCTTAGGATGAAGTAGTTCAAGTCCTGAAGGAAAACAACCTCTAATGCAAATTGGTGTATTCTTTGAAACTGTACTGCGAAATCAATGGACAAATAAGATAGTTGCATGGCAAGGAACAATTGAAGAAACTCATGGCCACAAAACCAGCTCTAAACAATGTTGAGAAGGATATTTTAGAAAGAAATAAGAAAAACCACAATTTCAAACATACTAGTAGAACAAAACCATAAAAAAGGCAAGCAATTAAACAGATGGGGGAAAAGGAACATAATACACAGCAGTTATATCCATTAAGTTAAGTAGTCTCAGTTCACCAGTCAAAAGGAATGGATCAAAAGGCAAGACCCAACAATGTGCTGCATATCAGAAACACATTGCATTTCAAAAAAAAGAAATATCATAGAGTGAAAGTTAAAGGAAGAAAACAATACTCCATGGGGCAGGAGTTGGAGAAAAAGCAGAGGTAGCTACTCTGTTTACAGACAAAGTAAACTGTCTTAGTTATTACTCTCTCACTGCAGGGACAAATACCCCACACCCAAAATGAAGGAAGGAAAGGATTACGTAGCTCACAGTTACTGAGGGTTTCATTCCATATTCAACTGTCTGCAAGGGAGGGTGACAAAAGGTAGAGAGCAACTTTTTTCTATTATTATTTTATTGAAGTACAAATATCAATGAGACAGTTTTAAGACACCTTAACAGGATGGATTCAATAAGTTAATACATTGCAAACTGTTTTCATAATGTTTTGGTATCGTACAAGGTGCATACATGGTATTATATTTACAGACATTATTATAGCAGATGTCTATAATCAGTAAATTAAGAGAGTGTAGCTGTTTACGTATCTTATTTTTATACCTGAATTATATCAAAGATTCAATAATTAATACTTTCTACCTTATTATTTTCCTAGTAGTTGTCCATAGTACTAGAAGCCGACATAATATCCTGTCCAATCACCATTACTGCAAATCTTGCCTCTCACAGAATTATGTAGAAGAACGACGTTATCTATCCCAACTGTACTGTCCATACACACACATCATGATTCTTCCTTTCCATACCCCTTCCTTTGTCTACACCTGTCAAAGATGGGCACTCCATTGTCATTCAACCAATTTAGGTGTCGGAACTCGGTGACACAATCCAACACAGTCCAGCATTCCACAATAGTGAATTATCTGAAGAAATTGTCAACCATAGCCATTTACAGCTCAACTTATTATGGCCCCTCGTTGTATACCTCATTTTTATACTTTTCTGCTGAATAGTTAAGACCTAGATAGAGCAAGACCTATACCAAAACATGTAGTTTTTGTTTCTGATGAGGTCAGTGAAGTCCCCTAAGGGTTTATCTTGTAATCCAGACTCAGGACATAGGAGAACCTGTACTGCAACATCATGAAACTCAGTTGAGTTCCAAATTTTCTGAACAAGGAGATTATGGAGCTACAGAGGAAAGAGATCGAAGTTCTATAGTCTGCTTGGGGAGAGTCACATGAAGAGAAAACTTTCTTTCAGGATCTCACAGAGGGCAAACTGGTCAAGCATTGGCCGTGACTCATCCACATGGATGACACAGACAAAGGATCTACAGAATAAGGTACAGGACTACAAGATAAACCCTGAGGGGACTTCACTGACCTCAAAGAAACATAAAGTACATGTGTTGGTATATAGGTCTTGCTCTATCTAGGTCTTAACCATCCAGCAGAAAAGTATAAAAATGAAGTATACATCGCGGGGCCATAGTATTAAGCTGAGCTGTAAATGGCTGTGGTCGACAACTTCTTTGCATAACTCACTATTGTTGTGGAATGCTGGACTGTGTTGGACTGTGTTGTTGAGTTCGAGGGCACCTTTTCATGGCAGTGGCAAAGAGCAAAAGCACAATAAGAGGAGGAGGAGCAGCTCAAGCAGCTAACTTCTCTTCCCTCTTTACACTGAAATACAAATTCCCTGCCCCAGGGCAGTGCAGCATCCACACCCACAATAATCAGTCACAAACTCCAGAAGCCACCGCAAGTCTGCATGAGGCTTAGGGGCGACACCTATACACAAACCATACCATGAACCTAAGCCAAAATTGATCAAAAGACACAAAGAAAGTTTCTACATTCTTGCAAAGGGAAAACTCCAAGAGGAAAGTTAACGATCATACAAATACAATGTCAGTGCACCCAACTACACAAAACTAATGTTAAAAGACATAAAACTTCGAATAAACACTATACAACTGTAATGGGGACTTTAATACTGTCACAAATACACAGATTGATTAGGCAAAAAATCAACAATAAAATATTAGCATTAAACCAAATCTGTGAGCAAACGAACTTAGTAGATATCTACAGAGTGTTCCCCCATGTGCATAATATCACAGTACACACTCTTCTCGGATGTGCATGGAACAGTCTTCAAAAATATCACAGCCTAGCCTATAGAACATGCTTAAGTAAATGAATAAGAATTGAAATTATCACATCTTTTTCAGGTGTAAAAATAAGATATGTAAATAGCTACACTGTTAATTTACTGATAAGAGACATCTGCTATAATAATGTCTGTATGTATAATATCATGTATGCACCTTGTACGATACCAAAACAGTATGAAAACAGTTTGCAATGTATTAATTTATCAAATCTGTCTTGTTAAGGTGTCTTAAAACTGACTCATTAATATATGTACTTCAATAAAATAAAAAATAAATTAAAAAATAATAATAATAAAAAGAATTGAAATTATCTCAGACATATTAACAGATGTGCAATTAAATTTGAAATTAATGGCAAAAGAAACCACAAAACTCCATAAACACAGGAAATTAAATAGCACCCTCCTGGATAACCAATGGGTCACAGACAAAATTAAAGAAGAAAGAAAATAACACACACAACTAAATGATAATGCAGGTACAACATATTGGGACTTATGAGACATAATGAAAGGAATCCTAAATGGAAAATTAGAGTGGTGAATTCTCATCTCAGGAAAATATCCCTGAAATAACTTCATGTTGGAGGTAGCATTTCTAGAAAAAAACAAGTCAATCTCAAAACTCATAAGAAGGAGGATATTACAAGGATCACAACAAAAATGAATGCAACTAAGAGTAAGAAAACAATACTAGGATCAATGAATCAAACAGTTGGTTCTTTGAAAGATTAAATAAAATTAACAAACCCTTAGCCAATCTTATCAAAGAAGGAGGAAAAGACTCAAATTTATGCAATTAGAAATAAAAGGGTAAAATCACAGTGGATGCTTGGAAATTCTGAAGATTATTAATACCTATTTGAAGAACATTTATTCTAATAAGGTGAAAAGTACAGTAGAAATGGACAGGTTCCTAGTTAGTATGAATTATCAAGGTTCAAACAAAAAGATAAAAATTTGTAAATAACCTAATATTTCAATGAAATTGAAAATATAGTTAAAATTAAAATCTTTTTTTTTTTTTTTTTTTTGGTGGAACTGGGGATTGAACTCAAGCCCTTGCACTTGTCAGGGAAGCGCTGCTCTTATTCCACTGAGCCATTTCCCTGGACCAAAATCTTATATTTTTAACTGAATAAATTTTAAATTTAAAGTCCATATTCAGATAGATTTATTATTGAATTCTACAAGAAATTTATGCATAAATCATTACTCCTCAAAACATTTAATGAAACTGAAAAGGAAGTTATAATTTCAAAGTTACTTCTAGAAGTATTGCTCTGATACCAATCAACCAGAAAATATCAAGACTCAGAAAAACAAACAACAACCAACCAGTCTACCTAATGAATGTAGACACAAAAATCTTCAAGAAGCTCCTGGCAAACAGGATGCAGGAGATTATCTAGATGATTATACATCATGACCAAGTATGCTTCCACCTGGGGTTCCAGGGATGATTCAACATATGCAAATGAATAAATGTTAACAGAGCCAAAGACAAAAATCACATGATCCTTTCAATAGACACAAAAAAAGAAGCATTACACAAAGTCCAGCACCTGTTTATGATAAAACTCCAATGGAAAATTAGAATTGATGTTTTTTTAATCTCAATCTAACAAAAGTCATCTATGACAAACTAACAGCCAACATCATATTAAATGGTCAAAAACTGAAAGCTTTCACTCTAAAACCATGAATGAATAAAGATGTCAACTATCACCATTTCTAATCAATATAGTTCTGGACACACTAGCCAGAGAAATTAGTCAAGAGAAAGAAATGAAAAGAATAAAGATAGGAAATGAAGAAGTTGTATTATTATTAGTTGTGGATGACATGATATTCTACATGGAGGACCCTAAAAACTCCACAGAAAAATCTAGATTTAATAACTAAATTCAACCACATACCTGGATATAAAGTCAATGATCAAAACTCAATAGCATTCCCATACAGAAATAACAAATGAACTGAGACAAAATTAGAGGAAGCACACTTTTCACAATGCCATTGGGGAAAAGAAAAAGAGCAATACTTAGGAATCAATCTAACAAAAGATGTATAAAATCTATGGCACTCTGAAAAGGGAGCAGAAAAAAGCATTATGTCGCACAAAAGGCCATAGTCCAAAACATCTGTGCAGATGTAATGCAACCCTCATCAAGATGTGATCACATGCACCACGTAATGGCCAAAGTGTGGCTGGGCACGCATGTAACCCCAGCACTCTGAGAGGCTCAGGGAAATCACAGTTTCAAGCCCAATGTAATGACCTACTGAGATCCTGTCTCAAAATAAAAAAGAAAGAGTTGGGGGTGTAGCTTAGTGAGAATGCATGGAAAAGGGAATGGGGGCAGGGAGGGGGGAGGG
>PVKA01032349.1:0-25386 GCA_004027165.1 Ctenomys sociabilis
AAAAAAAAAAAAAAAAAAAAAAAAAAAAAAAAAAAAAAAAAAAAAAAAAAAAAAAAAAAAAAAAAAAAAAAAAAAAAAAAAAAAAAAAGAACATGTCAATTTAAAAGGGAGATACTGGGGCCTGGGGAGATTGCTCAGTAGAATAAATGCTTCCCTGGCAAGCACAAAGACCTGAGTTAAACCCCTGGATCCACAAAAACAAAAAAGTAAGTCGCTAATTTTGTAAACTGAATTGAATATGTACAAATAAAGAAAAAAATGAATTATAAAGTTGTCCTTTAAAAAAGCTCTAATATCAGATGATTTTTATTTTATTCCTTATCATACTTTGTTGTTATATAAAAACACACAGTTTAAAAAATAAAGTTGTTCTGTGTTCTCCTTAAATCTCCATTTTTCTCTATAAAATGGGAAGGGTACAAAAAAATAAGAAAAATACCAGAAGTTCTTGGCTCTCAGGTGTATTTCAAAAATTATTTCAATTTGTAATCTCATGTGAATGCATAAATTTAGGCAAATCCCTGTCCAGGTACTACAAATGGTAGAGACCCAGAAATACTTAATCATCACATGACTCCTAAAAGCTTTGGTTCACATATACTTCGTATCACATATATGCATAATTTTACAATGTCCTAAGAAATTAGAAATCAGCTCTCAAGGTAGTGTTATGTGCTACGCATGCAATATATTTCTCCTGTAAGTGTTCCTTTTTGGGTCTCTGTTGATTCTTTGGGAATTGCCACTGATTGAAATACACATGTGTTCCTGCATGTTGCATGCAATGTGGAACCCATGTTTAAGGTAGACATAAGTCTAAATGGGAGTAAGTACACACTTGCCCAGAAAGGATGACTGTCGTTCATGCCTAAGCTTGGGCAAGTTTCATGAGTTGTTCTATTGAGCTGTTTGCTTTGCCTTACTACTAAGGTATATAAAGAAAGACAAGGGGCTGAAGAGGTGGCTCAGTGGAATAAGCACTTCCCTGGAAAGTGCAAGCAAGGGCCTGAGTTCAATTCCCCATTCCACCAAAAAAAAAGAAAAAGAAAGACAAACTCAAAGCCTTCATAGATAAGTGGATGCAACTAGAGGCCACACTCATAAGCAAAGCAAATCAGGTCCACATGTGTAAATATATTGTCTCCCTAGTGTAAGGACCTGAAAGAAGAAATAAAACCTGAAAGTTATAATAGATATAGTAAAATGGAAAAAAAAAAACTGAACTTAAGAATTAAACAATGAAGATGAGAGAAAGGAGAAAAGATAGGGGAAAATCATGCATATGTTTTGCTTCTGCTTTTACTCTTCAAAATAAAATTAAATTAAATTTTAAAAATATAAATAAAATAAAACAGGCTCACATGGATATCCTTCCATGCTACTATATGCAACTACCAATGTGATTTAGAAATGAAGTCTTCAAAGATTTCCTGAAATTTTAACCAAGGAGAAGATATGTATATGTAACAGTGTTAGATAATCATTAATTTCAAGTAAGTAACAGTGCTCTAACCTCAGTAATTTTAGACCAATACAAGAAATAAACCTAACCATGAAGTTGGGATAAGATGTGATGCAAAGATTATGAAATGTAAGGAAATTCCAAAATAGTCCCTAGGAAAAATCTTACTGGAGACACACATCAGCCTGGAGTAGGTAACTGTTCTGAGCACTGCCAACATTCTGTTCCTGAGTCTTTAACTTCATTTAAACAGTAACTTACTCATGTGTGAAAAGAAGGAAGATACCACAAGTTGAATTATTGATTTAAAAATACTGGGAGGCCTATTTAAGTGTTTCTGAGAAAAAAAAATACTATCTTCCTAGTGTTAGATTTGTATTTTAGACAATTCAGTTTTCAGGGTATAAATCAGAAAGCAGAACTGGAAGTTAAA
Source organism: Ctenomys sociabilis (assembly GCA_004027165.1). NCBI lineage: Eukaryota > Metazoa > Chordata > Mammalia > Rodentia > Ctenomyidae > Ctenomys > Ctenomys sociabilis. The sequence continues at coordinate 1,896 of PVKA01032349.1, forward strand.
AGTAGACCCTAAAACTCCGGACACCAGAATGACTTTGCTTCCCTTTCTAGCTTTTACCTTCTGGCTCATTTTTGATGAACTCCTCCATTTTCCTCTGCTTCAAGGTGTCAACAACATCAGCTAAGCTGCCCTTGCGTCGCTCAGGGGTCCCCAGGGCCGTACTAGACAAGGACTCGCCACTTTGTCGCCCACCTTCTTCTGCCTTCTGAGGTGAGGTAGATGAGTTGTGTGGGGCAAACGAAGACATAACTTTATTGCCATCAACTTCCTGTGAGAGAAAGCAAAGGAAAGAACTGGTCTTAGTTAAAAATTCAGTAACTTAAAAAAAAAAAAAAAAGATGGTGTCATACACTCAGCTGACACATTTATACAAAAAGACATGTGATTCTGCAAAAGCAAAGGAACAAATAAATATCAAAAGAGTTAGTTAACGTGGTAGCCCAGCACTACAGTAAGGCAGTGATGAACTCATGGGAAAATCAAACTATGAAGGTTTTTTCCTGCTTCTTGTGAATCAAAGACTTACACTATTAGTGCAAATCTTGCTTCTCATAGAATTATGCAGAAGCATGGCATATTTACCCTAACTGTACTGTTTATATACTCACATCATGATTCTTCTTTTGCATACCCCTTTTTTTTTTGTCTAGACCTGTCAAAGAAGGGCACTCCATTGTCATTAAACCAATGTCAGCTTCTAGTACTATGGACAACCACTAGGAAAATAAAAAGGTAGAAAGTACTAATTATTGAATCTGTGATATAATTCAGGTATAAAAAAATAAGATAAGTAAACAGCTACACTCTCCTAGTTCACTGATGAGACATCTGCTATAATAATGTCTGTAAGTATAATATCATGTATGCACCTTGTACGATATCAAAACTTTATGAAAACAGTTTGCAATGTATTAATTTATTGAATTTGTCCTGTTAATTTGTTTTGAAACTGTCTCATTGCTATTTGCACTTCAATGAAATATAACAAATAAATAGATAAATAAATAAATGAATGAATAAAAAATAAAAAAAGACTTAAACTGCATGACAATACAGCCTGAGACAAAATACACAACTTTTGTCATCAGACTTACTCTTTTGGTTTTCTTTGAGTCTCAGACTTTTCTACAAACATAAAAGGGACTGCAATATGTAAAAAGTATTACTTTATGTACAGTAAATTCTTTCCCTTTGAAGTAGCTGTCTCCTTTTGGTAGCTCTCTAAGTGAAGAGTGGGGCCCTCCCGGAGCTCCCCATGTCATAAATGTTTTAGGAAAGTCTCAGCTATACTGGTAATTTTGACATCAGAAGAGAATACTGCAAGCATTTCTGCATATAGTGAAGATTCTTCTGATATAATAGTCCTGTTGCATAACACACTTATTCTGCCAATAATCTCCTATATTTCTCTTCATGCTTCATTTGTCCCATAAAGTTCCTGCAGTTTTGCTTCTCTTATAATTACATAAAATTGTACATACACAAAGAATTGTTTTCCACAATTTTAAAATTTAAATACACTTTTTGCATTCTGTTATCATCGCTTCCCTCACAGTCTCTACCCCGACTTTTGTAAAATGCATGTTTCAGGGATATTTTGTACAAAAGACAGTGAATTGAGTATCCTGGCATTTTCAAGGACTAAAACTGGAATGATAACATGATTTTTTGTTGTTTTTTGCTTAAAGGTTTTCCTTGTCCAATCTCTTATTTTCACAATCTTTTATACTCCCCAAAGCAGAATTCTTTCTTAAAAACAATTTATGTCCTACGATCTTTGAGTTTTACCTCGTCTTTGGTTCTAAGTCTTGTCAACAGCATTGGACGTTTCATCAGAATATGCTGGACAGTAAGCATATTTAATACTGGGCATAACAAGATTATACCTTTATCCTTTCCTTCTCCACTTAAGGCATGTCAGTAAGACTGGAGACCTCAGAAATGTGGCAAATCACATTAATATCTAATGCTTTTAAGGTCAATGTGAGCATTTTGACCGGCTTAAAAATATACTCAAAACACTTGACTGAAAGATGTCAGTTTGATGTTTTAAAAATAGATTAAAGTAAATATGACAGTGCAAACATGTTAATATGATTTTGTGTTAACAAATATTAATGAGTACATGGTGATCAGCTATGACAGAGCTCAATATACTGGAGGGGGCTGAAACATGTGAAGCAAGCAAGAGTAAAGAATATTCCCAAACAGAATCCTTCACATTATAGCTCTAAACTCCAAATGATTTCATTAAAAAAAAAGAAAAATAAAATATACTTCTGCTAATGTTATATGTTGACTGGGGCTGGTGAGATAGATTAGTGGACTAAAGTGTCTGCTTAGGCAAGCTTCGGCAAGTGCAGGGACCATGTTTCCTCCCCAGCATCATGTGCTGGGCTGGTCCCACCCCAGCAGGTCACAGAATCCAGGTCCAGGAGCCTGTAATCCCAGCACTGGGGAGGCTGAAAACAGGAGGATCACTATGAGTCCTAGACGCGTAGTGAGACCCTGTAACAACCATTACCATTAAAAAGGTATTATATACAATATTTTGTATTATATGTATCCATAGAAAATAATATGCAAAATGAAATAAGTAAACCCTCTGTAGGTGAAATGAAGGTACAAGGGGAGATGGTTCAGTAGAATAAGCACTTTCCTGGCAAGGATGAGGGCCTGAGTTCATCCCTGGTTCCACCAAAAAGAAGAAAGAAAAAAAAAAAAGAAGAAACAAAATGTAATGAAGGTACATTTTAGGAGTTGTTTTGTACAAACCCGTATATAGACATAGGCATGAGCACACACTCAGATGTACACACACACACAAACTGATATTTACACCTCCCCCTACATCTATACCTACACTTACATCTAAAAATAGATCAGACATAAATGCATTCAATAAACAGGGGCATTCTCATGATTGGCCCATTCCACCCACAAGTTTCATGTGTGAGGCAGAACATGGCATTCCACAAAAGATTTTTCTTCCCCTTTCTGTTCAGGTCCCAGAGGAGAACCACTGGCATCACTTTGAACACTTCTCTGTGTTTTCTATTTTCACATTAAGTGATGAGAAACTTTGAAAACAAACATTGGCAAGCTGATTTTTAATTTTTTTCCCAAACTGAAAATGATAAACCTTGTTACAGCATATCAAAACGTGCATACAATGATTCTATTGAACTATCCTCAAATACTGTCAAATAAAATATCTCATTTTGCTATCTCTCATTTTCCATACCTTACAAAGACCAAGGACATATTTGAAAGAGTTTAACATGGTTAGGAGTATGTTAGCTCAGATGCCCTAATTAAACATCGGAGTTGTTCTATGAAGGAATATTTATCTTATCACAATTTCACCTATCTGATTACATGTTAGCCTCTGGCACTGTTAATCCCTTTAATAGTTTTATGTAGTTGACAGCTGTTTCAGTGTGGGGCTGCACTGTTCATTTGCATGGTGAATAATTTGTTAAGGAGGGCTGGCACCTAGTCCTCTAGCAAAAAAGCCCTCTCATGTCCAGGCTTTTCCCTGGGACTGTATTTGGCATATATGAAGTGATAACCATGTTATCCACTTCACTGCTACTGCCAGGTGAAATTCAGAGTCCACTAAAAAGGCACAGCGGTCCAGGCCAGCCATATATATTTAATCACGTCTTACGAACTGTAAGGATAAGCGCCAGGATTCTACCAGCAAGCTCAGAGAACTGTGATGCTTGAATTTACAGCGTAATGATGAAAGGTGGCCCTAAACTTTCAGAGTGAAGTTGATAATTTTCCTTTTTTATTCTTCAGCAAGCTTTACTTAGACCTTGCCACTTTCGTCATCTTTGCAACCAAGAGAAAAAGAAAAGGTGTGTGTGCGCAATGTATCTTTCCTTCTTAAACATGTTTTGAAAAAGATAGCCTCCTTAATACATTCTAAAGATAGCATTATGCTATGGGCACTTTGAAAGAAATACTGAGTTCACCTTAACCTGAGTATTTAAATTTAAATGCAGTTATTTGACACTCAGAAATAGGATGACTAACTTATTTGAATGAAAAGAAAGAACAAGGCACCTGATACATTCGTAATCCTAGGGATGTTGAGGCAGAAAGATCACAAGTTCAAGACTAGTTGGTGCAAATTTGTGAGGTCCTGCCTTAAAGAGAGAAAGGAGGAGCTGGGGCAGCTTAGCAGTGGTAGAGCAACTCAGGGTACAAACCGACCTCCTTCAAAAACAGCGATTAAACACAACTCAAGCCACTATACAACAAATACAACTCAACGTACTATTTAATAAATGTAACTCTACCTACTATATATATCCTTCCAAACACCCATGACCTTACATAATAATTCAGAAACAAACTTACATTTAAAGAACTATTAGACTCAGACAGATTATTTTTTTTTCCAAGCAGCTTATCAAAAGGATGGTAATCAATACTTTATGTTTTTAAACTACATACAATCTGTGGCCATCTCTTTTCTTGTAAAATAAAGTTTCAAAAGTAGAGAAAAACCTAGTACAGAAAATATGAACTGTCGTTAACTAGATTCTTATCAATGCCAATTCATGGATTTGGTATTTCATAGTGCAGCATGCAATGAACCTGTAATAAACAAAGTCCTTGGCTCTAAACAGACTTTTACATGTTCATGTTCTTCACCCTTAGCAAGGGGCTCTTTTGTAAAACTCCTTAAGAAAAGATGAGAAAAAACTCTTAAAGTATTTTAAAAGCTGTATTTACACTTTTCTTAAATTATATAAAAATATAACATGTATCATATCAAAAAGGTTTTTATATTTAAATGGAAATCACTATAATTTATTTTGTGAAATTGTGAAGTATCCAATTCAATTTAGGGATAGAAAATATATGATTATTGTGTAAAAGTTCTTTCATATATTTTTGAAGGTTTCTTGGGTAAGATAATTTTTTTATAAAATTTATACATGAAACCCTAAGCCATGATTAATCTTTGTAGATTATGGATCCCCTGATACTAACTATAAATGCCCTCATAAACAACACATGTACATATGTACTCAAACATGCAATGATAATACATTTTCATATACAGTTTCAGAAGGCATGTTTTTTTTTTTTTACTTTTGTATTTCAATCTGAGTCAATGCCATGAAATCTAGGGAATCCTGGTAATATAGATTTAGGTTTAGGGATCACTAGACTACATGTCAGTGATAAATACTATAAATATATATAAAAATACTATAAATTCAGTCCATACCATGAGATGATTTTAAATAATTATTTCCCAAAGAAGGCTCAAATAATAACTTTCATTTATGTATTATCTCAATATAGTTAATTAAGAGCTCATATACCAGTAACTTTAAAAGTCACTTTCCTTAATATAGCTATTAAAAAAATGTTTCAGTCACTCTTTAAAGAGTAACAAAACATTAAAGAGCTGATCTTATTATGGTGATAATTGTTTTATTCAGTGATCACCTTGAAACAACTTGTAGAGATATATCAATCACAAATAGGAGGAATTGCAAACTTTACCAAATGATGCTATAATTTTGGCAGCCATTCAGATCAACTCAGTTTTCAAATATTGATTCTCCTCCAAACAGGAGGAAAATTTAAGAGTATGTGGAGGCAAAAATCAACACTTTTCAACACCCAATAAAAGATCTAGGAGTTTTTCTTTGGTTAGCACAGTCAAATTTAATATTCTAAGAACAAGATGCGGTCAAGTCCCAATCACTGTAAAAACAAAAGTTGAAACTTATGACGGACTGCTGAAGAGTGTTGTTAGATTTATATTCATAGCTGATAAAAACCACCTAAGTAAAAGTGTTCCCTTGACTCTTCTTCACAAAAGAGCTAGCTAATGTATACTTATTCCTGGCAGTTAAGAACATTAAAAAATGAGAGAAGTTTTTTCTACATAGACAGAATTTATCATAACTTTCTATATTGGAATGCTCACCAGTGATACCATTGTAAAACTTAACAGAATTTTCACAAGATCAATAATTGAGACTGCCTAACCAAATGGAAAGTGTACAACTGAGGACACCAATTTTTGATGAGCATTTCTTAAATCTGTTAGGTGGTGGGCAGTGAGCTATTTAAAAACTCCTTGAGGGACTGTAGTAGGAAGATGCAAGGCCTGAACTGGATGACTGGCAAGCAATAGTCAGAAGAGCCCAAAGTCAGGTTTTAAGTGAAATTTATACACATTTCATTATTGTTGTGAATTACTGAAATTCCCTAATAACTTAGTACTTTAAGTTGTTAAAGCACTCAATCATCATGGAATGAGTACGGAGGAAATTATGAAGTTTCTTAAACAGAAAGCAACCTTGTCTCTATTTCTGGCCTGTGATACACAGAAAGAGATATATTGGGCTGAAGAGATGGCTCAGTGGAATAAGCGTTTCCCTGGCAAGTGCAAGGGCCTGAGTTCAATCTCAGCTTCCACCAAAAAAAATAAAAAAAGAAAGATATATTTTTTGCTGTACTCAGTTCTGATTATTGAAGATGCTGAAACTTTTCTCAGTACACTCACATAACCCAATATTTGGGCATTTTAATTCTCTACATAATGATGGGGCTTATCAAGTTTAGAAAAGAGATTATCATGTTATAAAGATGGCACCATTATATTTTAAATACAGGATGTAGTTCATACTTCAAACATTTTTTATATATTTGGGACAGCATAAATGAAAGTGGGAGCTGTTGGATGTTTTACAAAGTCTAAAAACTATATGCTGTTTTAAAGAATGCTATTCAACAGGGAGGAAATTCTGCAAAATCTAGCATGCTTTGTATTTTATTGCAAAGCAGTGAGATGAAATGTTAGCTGAGGCTTACACTGACCAGAAAACTGCAAAAAAATTAAATGCATTCATTTAAAGATACATCCTACCATCCTAACAACAACAGAAAAAGTAGGCAGTTTAATGAGAATTGATTTATGGTCCTTGAAATAATATCGTCACCATATCGGAATATCTTATACACTTTTCCAGACCTCTATCCTAAATTCATAAATCAGAAGCTCAAGAATTGGGGCCAATTGTGCAAGATTTAATGTCTTCCCAGTGAAACCAGTACACATTTAAGTTTGAAAATGACAGTAAGAGTTAATGAAGGGCCAACCAGATAGCTCAGCAGACTAAAGCACCTGCTCAGGCAAAGTACAGGGGCTGGGGTTTGATCCCCAGCATGCCTTGCCGTTCCTGACCCTGGGGTGCCCTGAGACAGCTATTGAGACTGGACATGGTGGTATACTCCTATAATCCCAGTTCTTGGGAGGCTGAAAACAGGAGAATCATCACAAGTCTGATCTGTGTAGTAAGACTTTGTAGACCTTGTACTAAATACATAAAGAAAAAGTTAATGAGAGATGGAAGAAGAAAAGAAAAGAGATATTTTATACCCTGCAGAAAGGAAGAAAGATATAATTAAAACAATGGAAGTTAAAGGGTATGAGAAAAGCGAGAAAAGCTGATATATTCTTAAAAGAGAGGGGACAGGCAATGGTAAAACACATGCTCATTTCTGAGGCAAATGATATTGGTGCTTTTATTAAGCAGTCATTTTAGCACTTACTGATACATTCATAACTCTGCTGATTGCTTTCTATCTGTATAGATTATAAAATCTGAGACATTCATCAAAATTTTCTTGTAGAGATCAACTTAAAAAGTATCAAAAATTTGATTTGAATTCAATCACATTTATAATATAAAAACAAAACTGTAGTTTCATCTTTCAAAATAAAGAACTGTCACATTTATCACATGATTTAATTCTGAAAACTGAAACTACATCTGAAGGCAACTTTTCTGATTTTCCATGCAAGAGGTAACAAATGGGAAAGAAGGTTGGCAAAATATCTTCATTTCCCCATAGAGGGTTCATGTGCAGAATTTTTGCCTAATACTTTCTTTTTTCTCCAATATTCTTTCTGAAGCACATTTGCTAGGAACTTCTTCACAAATGCTGTATTCAGGAATAAAATGTATGTTTTCATGTGCTCTCCAAGCCACTTAATAAGCAAAAGTGGCATTTGGAGAATTGCTAATACATTAACTAATAGAACCTGTAAAAACAAAGAACATTTTGTGCTGTCACAGCCTCATTATCTTCCTGCTGCCGATTTGCACGCTGTCTTACTTATTAAACATCTAGCAAATACACTTAAAGACATTCGATGATCTTTTCCCCGAGGGCTCCAAAGTGAGCCATAAGATGTTTCCAAACAAAAATTGGGCTTCACATCAAAACACTTGTATTTAATATTCATCCTCTATACTAAATTTACTGTTTGTCAGAAATAGCCACTGATTACATGTAATTCTTCTCATTTCCCTAAGAATGCTCTCTAGAATATTCTTACTGTAGTTATTAGTGAACTTGGTTAAATACCTATTCATTGTGTGAAAAGGAAGGAAGAACTGAGGCTTGAAGAATTCCTCATATTATGATGCTTTTGTGCCAAAATTTTTAATTGCTTAAGTTTAAAGTGACTGAGAAAAATGATTTCTTTATATTCCATATAGCAATGAATGTAGTTTCTTACATAGACACTTATAAAAGTTAACAAGCTGTTTTCCAGCACTGCTTATAATTGGAAATTGACTACATGTTTAGCGATAAATAAAACGTATTTTAGTCCCCTTCTTCATGCAGCAAACGAAATATGGTGTCCCCAAAGCAATGTTTAAGCAAACTAGAATCTGGAGTCAGGGCATCTGAGTTTAAATTCAGGCTCTGTCATTAACTACATAATCTTACAGTCCTGGAAAATTATTTAAGCTCTCTCCATCACAGCTTCCTCATTTGAAAAGTGTTATTGTGATCATAAATTATCTCATAATAATTTAGTCCTGCAAATATTTAATAAAAAATATACCATTTCATTCAGTTGAGGTTTCATTAGAGTTAAATTTAATAATAACGTAAGTTTGTGAATAACCAAAGAAAAGATAATTTATTCACTTGAGGTTTTATTTCATTCACTCAATTTTCTCTGTCATTCATATAAAGGATAACAAAACTCTGCATTTTGGCTTAATGGCAAAGAGCATGCATGTAGCACAAGACCGGCCCTAGGCCCTGCACCCAGCACACACACACACACACACACACACACACACACACACACACGCACGCACGCACGCACGCACGCACGCACGCACCTGGATAGCAACTCAGGAGGTAGAATATGAATAGGTTAAGTGCACAGAACCTGAAGCCAAACAGCTGTGCTTCAAATCTTGGATCAAACAACAATTAGTTGAGAGACTCTGGGAAAGATATTTAATTGATTTATACTATAAGAGGAAGAAATAATGAATTCACTGGGTGTGATGGGGCATGCCCACAAGACCAGATTTTCAGGAGGCTAAGTAAAGCGCATGACAAATTTGCAAGGTCTGAGGACTTGAGAGTCCCGGTCTCAAAATACCCCAGTGGAAGAACACTGGTCTAACATTCACAAGGCCTTGAATTTGATCCCTAGTACCACAAAAGAAAAGGTACTGAATTGTATGTACTGAACGAGTATATAGATATAAATACAGATATATATTCATACCTATATATAAAACATGCAATTATATAAAACTCATACAATGTTGGCTGGGGTATGACCAGAACTATATGCATTTTAAAATAATTTCCTGGGCTGGGGAGATAACTCAGTAGGATGAGCACTTGCCTGGCAAGCTTACGGCCCTAAGTTCAATCCCCGGTACTCACCCCCAACAAATAAATAAAAAATAAAATAATTTCCTACTAGGGATGATAATAGGATATGAAAATAAACAAAAATAGGATATAGAAAAATAAATTTTAAGGAAATATGTGCTTCTTTGCAGGAAAATTAGAACAAAATATTAGAAAGAGGCAAACCTTTCTCATTCACTCCCCACAAACAGGAATATACACATAAGCACATTCTCCTATTTTGTTCTGCTAAAAGCAAGCTACGTCTTAGGGAAACAAATTTTAAAGAACTAAAAAAAAAAATTAATAGGGCTCACTTTTGAAGGTAAACTTTGTCTAGGAAATAAAGTAGTCTGCAAAATGTTACACAATATTAGTGAGCTTTTATCTCTGCTGTGCACTCAGTTTTCAAATTTCAGTTTTGTGGTTCTCTACGAAGTGGTAAGTCAGGGACATGATCAAAGAAAGAATGTGCAATTACTGCTCATTACAAAATAAAACTTTAAAAAGTCACTCTGAAAAATCAATCAAATTCTTTTTTCATAAATATATAACATCAATTATTATGCCACTTTTCTGCTTTTCTTTCACATTTTTTTCTTCTTGTGAGGTAGTAATAAGGTAGCCACATCTAAATATTTCTTTCTTCATGAGAACATTAATACCGTTAGATTTTCTGGCAAATAAATGCAAAGATTCCTTCACACTATCAATACAATAACAGCAGTAACATGAACACAGGTAAGTACCAGTTCTCTGATCTTAGCTTTTCTGCTCTATGTTTTCCCAGTACCAAGAATAGAATAATTTCAGTGACAATTTATTGTCTCTGTATATCAGGCTAAATTCATAGGCTAAGATCAGCCTACTCTTAATATTATCGGACTAATCCTATCTTTCCATTAAAGAATGCTACAGGCTTCTTCTATATTAATTAAGACTTGGAATGAGATCATTAGGTTTATAGTAAAAGTAGCATTTTTTTCTCTGAAAGGAGACTTTGTCCTGAAATGAAATTAACAGTGATTTGAGATAACAAAAAGAATGAGCTTCAGTTTGCTTCCAAAATTAATGATGAGGCAGTATTCAGTACACACACACACATACACACACACACACATACACACAAAGAGAGAGAGAGAGACAGAGAGAGAGACAGAGAGAGAGACAGAGAAACACTTCTCAAATGGCTAGACATTAATTTGAAACTATTTTAGCCATAATGTAAGGATTTTTCTACAATATAAGGAAGGCCTGGGACATGTACATTCGTTCTGTAAAACATTAGGTTTTCTGCAAAGATTGCCTGCTCATGGTTTTGGTGAGAAACATGAGGTACAGATTTTGCTATATTAGAGTAATAATATTAAAATACTATAAAACTTTTAGAAGGTTACCTTAGCTATCACTCAAGATCAACTTAAATTCACCAGTATTTCAATAAAAAAATAGTTACCACTTCTGGAGTTCTTAATGGTATTGCATTAAATGTTTAGGGATTTTCTCTTTTAAAATTTTTAGAGGAATACGATGAAGAATATTATTCCTACTTAATATTTAAAGAAATTAAGGGGTCCGCGAGATAGCTCAGAGGACTAAGTGCCTGCTTAGGCAAGCACAGGGACTGGGGTTTGATCCCTGACACCACACACCATGAAGGGCCCGCCCCTGAGTGTGCTGAACTGGCCACAGAGTCTTGGAAGGCTGGCACACATCTGTAACCCCAGCGCTGGGGGAGAGGGGGTGTCGGAAATAGGAGGATCACTATGAGTCCAAGCTGCATAGTGAGACCCTGTACCAAAAACATAGAAAGAAAGAAAGAAAGAAAGAAAGAAAGAAAGAAAGAAAGAAAGAAAGAAAGAAAGAAAGAAAGAAAGAAAGAAAGAGAGAGAAAGAAAGTTTTCTCCTCAGCATATATTCGAAGTAATCACAGAATAAATAACTGAAGAATTAAACAAGAGATCCAGTTTTAAACCCATGATATTTATTATTCTGTTAACTTGTCTTTTTCAGTTGATATGGGAACCATAAGCCAAGCCAAAGGGATAAGAAAACAAAACAAGTTCTTGCCCTCTTAAAAGAGTTTAAAATTTCAGAGACATACTTGAAACAATTATTAATTGTATGAAGTAAAAATGTATTAAGTAAAGAGTAACAAAGTAAAAGTTAAAATGCATTAAGTTTAGAGAAGGAAGAACACTGGAAATCAAATAGGAATAAAAATTTCCTCTCAGAACCCCAAACACACTATCCTGGAGTTGCTTATTTCATATTATTTCTATATCATGAGATCAGGGAATATCTCCGATTATTCATCATGTGGTACTAATGCTGTTATAAGTGTTCAATAAACCCAAATGCAAATATTAGTTTGTTAAGTCATTATAGATACTCTTTTGATCTAAGTCTAGAAGAAGTAAGTAAAGAGAAAAACGGGCAGAATATTCCTAGTGAAATGTCATACCCAGGAAATGTCATAATGTGCACAATAGACACACACACACACACACACACACACACACACACACACACACTACAAGGAAGGAAGTGCTTTACACCAAAGAAATGGATCACAATACACATCAGAAATGACTAGCCGGGCGTGGTGGCGCATGCCTGTAATCCCAGCACTCAGGAGGCTGAGGCAGGAGGATTGTTGTGAGTTCAAGACCAGCCTGAGCTACAAAGTGAGCTTAAAGCCAGCCTGAACTGCATAGCGAGACCCTGTCTCAAAAAGACAAAAAAAAAAAAAAAAAAAGAAAGAAAGAAATGACTAACATATGAGGTCATTTCATGAAGGGTCAAGAGAGTCAAAAAAGGATGCTTTCATTTGACCTGACGGGCAATGGACAACAACTGTGGATCTTACAATGAGGGATTCTGCTAAGTATTTTTTTGGGAACATCAGCCTACCAGTGGTGTACAGAATGAATCAGGCAAAAGAAAAGGGTTTGACTGAATAGGAAACTGTTACCATGACACATCTGTGATATTAATGAATTTGTCTATTCGATTTTACCAGTGAGAGTTGAAAAGAAGCATCAAATTTGTCATCTGTGATGGTCAACTCCTTAGAAAAGTAATTTAAACTCACCAAACATTTTTTTCAAACAGCACACATTGAAAATGTTTTACTTCACATTCCAGAATGTATTGCCCTGATCTGCTCACCCATTCCGTCAAGCCCAGTAATACTTACTTCTATAAGGACAATGATGGGGTCAATATACTATAGGGATGAAGACTAAAAGCCACTTTTAGGCAGTTAGATCTTTCATATATCATGGATGGCAGTATACAATAGGGAGACGGCTTTGTTTTTATTTTAGGACTCATGAGCAAACAAACACACATACCTGTTTTTTAACAACTCTTGGTACTTTTCTATGATAATCACTAAAATTTTATGCCAAAAAAGTAAAATCATAAACTCAGACTGAATGAAGTATTAATGGGCTTACTTAAGGTAAAATAAAGAAAAATTATTCAAGGATAACTATGGCTTGTACTTAAGTGGTTGAAATAATGATTATGGCATGAATAAAAACATGAATAGCACACAGATCATTTTGTAAAAAGTTAGTATGTCTGAAAAACTTTAATATACCTAGTTAACTAAAATAATATTTTACAACTTGAACATTAGTCCTTACTTTTGATCCAAGTACTATAGATAATAATCAACATACAATTTCCCTTAAACAGTATACTTATATTATTTGAGCTCTTTATATTTGTATGTGAATGTACATGAAGAAATATTGTGTCTGATAATACAAAATAAAGAAGTCAGGTATTCAAATGAAAAGTCAGAAATTTGTTTCTCTCTAAAAAAATTATTTTAGGGAAATAATCCCTGCCCCCTGGTATGTGCACAGGTCAAGCATGAAATATCTACACCCAGATGTACATGATGAGTGAAATCTGTGACCCTAATGATCACCAGGGCATACTCAGCTGATCTGATTGGGTCAGTGGGCATCCCCTTCTGTCTGCCCCTCTGTGTATTCTCCTCTTGGTGGGAAAGGAGGAGGAAAACCTTCTGTGATAGAAGAAGACTGCTTCCTCCATCAAGAATATACTAGAAAAAAGGGGGGGGCAGGGAGATGGCTCAGTGGAATAAGTGCAAGGGCAAGGTCCTGAATTCAATCCCTGGTTATGCAAAAAAAGGGAATATACTAGTAGCTGCACTACCCTGCCGGAACCTCCAAACAAGCTCTCAAACAGGCAAAAACTCTTCACAGAACTAAAAATGGCAGTTATACGTGTGTAAGACCCTCTCGCTCCTAAATTTGATTTACATTATGTATTTTGGGAACCTCATTTTACTTTATAATTTGGACTTTGAAAATAAAAGATGTTCTGAAAGGAAAAAAAAAACGCATACATAAAAGCATCAGAACCTACAGAATAAGCAAATCCAACAAAGAAACGGAAAGTGAGTTAGCCCAAAAATGTCAGATTAAAACAACTTCAGGTTTCCAAGTAGTAAAAATACAATAAGACAAATAAATTGAACTGTAAAATTAATAAAATGAGGAAATTGAAGAATTTTTCCTTTAAAAAGTTAGTGAGTAAACTCTCCAAATGCTGTGTTTGGTGCTGCCACTATTTAGTTGCCTATCTTGTCACATAGATATTGGGATGAGGGTGGGGTAGGTGAGATTTATGGGCAAAAGTTCTGCAGGAACCTACTGCTTGTGATCAGTGTTTTTAGCTGTCATCACAGCTATAAATAAGAAGTAATGATTTTTCCCCAATAATGATGTACTCTGGTAGGGCTATGAAAATAAAAATTATAACCCTCATGGTATATAGAAAGAAGAGAAACAGTCTTAGATTTTACATAGATATATTCTTTTTTTAAAAAATGTATTTAGTTCAGGGTCCACAGGGACTCACTACATACATTAGATTTATTGTGATTCTCCTGTTTTCAGCCTCCCAGGTGCTGGGATTATGAGCGCACACCACCACACGTAGTCTCAATCACCGTCTCAGCATGCACAGAGGGCTGGGCCAGCATAGCAAGCCTAGGGATTGAACCCTGGTCCCTGAGTCTGCCTAAGCAGGTACTTTAATCTACTGAGCTATCTGGCCAGCTCTACATAGATATATTTTATCCTATTATTGTACTTGAGATTTAAATCCAGAAAACCTCTGGATATCTCTGATGCTCCATAACGACTCTGGATTGATGTTCAATAACCCAGAAAAAGTGCCAATCCCAAATGAAGACCAGTTCTCTTTATATTCCCCACACTGAGAGAATATTGGTATTCATTGTGTGACAAAGCAACATTGTTTGATTAATGGAGCTCAATTTAAATTTCAGATTGAAATTTGTTAAGAGTAAATTTCTCAGCATAGGAAATAACCAGCTACTGCTTGGCTCACCAGCTCCGAGAAGATGCATACATACAAGCTCTTACAAAAAGTCCTTTGCTAGTCAGTCATTACATTTAGCAACATCAAACAAGAAAAAATAATTAGAAAGCTCCTATGGAGCACCTAGAGACCTTGAACATAGACAGGAGGTGAACGTGAAGACAGAATATTTGGTTACAAGAGTCACTTCATCTCTGTAATTAATTTTTTACAGTGCATTTTCATTTTTCCCATTATTTTGTCTTCCACATCCTTGATTCCTACAGAAGTACGTACACACACACACACACACACACACACACACACACACATTTCATTAAGAGGAAATAAAAGAGTTGTTTTTAGTTAAAATGGTTCCATTCACAGAGACTACATATTTAAAAAATAAATTGCCTGAATCAATTCAATTATCTGCAGAAGCAGAGGAAATCACATGCAAAGGTCATTATATACAGAGACCATTCCAGCAGCTTCATGTATATTTTTAATGTTTTAGTTAGTAGAAACGAAAAGCCATGAAAAATTCAGCCTTTTTCACTGTTTTTTAGATTGTTCCTGTTTATTTTTATTTTGGTGTATTTGGTACAGGGTCTCACTACACAGCTCAGACTCATAGGGATCCTCCTCTTTTCAGCCTCCCCAGCACTGGGATCACAGGTGTGTGCCACCATGCCCGGTCTCGGTAGCCAGCTCAGTGTGTCTGGGGTGGGGCCAGTGCGGCATGCAGTGGTCGGGACTGCACCCTTGTCACTGACTGTGCTTGCCTAATTAGGTGCTTAGACCGATGAGCTATTTCTAGATTCTTCCTTTTAACAGGCTCAATGTCTTTGGTACTGAAAACTGCATGAGCAATAATATTGAAGGAAAAAGTTTGTTAACTACTATAAATCAAAACCTCAGATTAGCTTTAACTTGATACTAGCACAAAGAGAGCCACTGTATATCTCTCACATATTTTTTTGCTACAAAAATCAATGAATGGCTTTTAATTTGCAAGTAGTTCTGCATCAGTATAGAGAATGAAGACTGGCTTTAAAAATGGGTTGTCTTTACAAAATGCAATAAATCCACATACATTACATTAACCTATAACATGACTGTTAGTTCCACTTTCTGAATTTAGCACCATAAATAATATGTACCATATATGACTTCACCAGAAGAGAGTTTTTAGCTTTGTGCATTCCAATGAGCAATACTTAAAACATATATTTTTTGTGCTTTGTTCAAGATGACAAAAATAAATGAAGGAGATTTAGGCTGACTGTAATAACTTCTTGCTGAAAATCTCTGGGTTTTTACACTGAATTTACGTGCTACCTGAGTTCTCTTGAAGCGTGAATGTACCAAGTAACTGTGGCATATGTTTGTATTTTCCTGCCAATTCCAAATTCATTCATTCAAATCACTCACTGTAGGCCAAATTCTTATCCAATTCCACAGAGCCACTGATTTATGTGGAAGTGAATAGCAATTTTTGTGCATGGCAACAGGAAAGTCAATAGTGGCATCTGTAATGGAAGAACTATGCCACTAATGGAAAGGATACAAGCGTGACCACAGGACTCCCTGCGTCTGGCATAATCAAGTTTGAAATGACTTCAGCGATGAAGTTTTCAGCACTGCCCCTTGAGTGTCAAATCCAATCACTGGCAATTTGAATAACTCTAAAGATTTTTTTCTTTTTCCTCTGAGTTTAATATGTGTCTTTATTTTTGATCTTCCTTTTAAAAGAATCTTTTACTTAATTATTTATTTGGTACAGGGTCTCACTATGCAGCTTTGACTCAGTGATCCAGCTCTGGGATTACCGATCTGTACCACTATACCTGGTTTCAGTGGCTGGCTTGGTGTGGGGCTGGCAACATGTGGTACCAGGGATTGAGCCCAGGTCCTTGCACTTTCCAGACAGGCACTTAGATTGCTGACCTATCTCCCAATCCTCCATTTTTGCTTTTGTGATGGCCACATTATAGCCACATGAATGTACTGTATGGGTGAGGCTGTTCTTTTGATACATTTGTATTACAGTGTTCTGACATAATGAATCTCAGCCTTGGAGTATATTTCGTAGAAAATAAAATCAGTACTTAATTATCAATGATTGATATGTTACTTATGTATGGCTTTTATTCTTACTATTTTATTTTACTTTTTTTATGGTAACAGGGATTGAACTCACAACCCTGTGCTTGCCAGGAAAGTGCTTATTGAGCTTATTGATCCCCACTATGGGTTTTAGTA
Organism: Ctenomys sociabilis; assembly: GCA_004027165.1. Taxonomy (NCBI): domain Eukaryota; kingdom Metazoa; phylum Chordata; class Mammalia; order Rodentia; family Ctenomyidae; genus Ctenomys; species Ctenomys sociabilis. The sequence goes on from PVKA01032349.1 coordinate 19,239, forward strand.
AGCAATTTCTTTGGTAGCTCCTAAGAGACCTACAATGTAGTAAATACTATCACTACTTTTATATCTACTGGAACTGAGTTCAAGACATGGGCATATACTAAATAACAAATAATTTGAAACCACATTATTCCTTCTAATATTCTTTTTTTTGTACCAGGGATTGAATTCAGGACCTTGTACTTGCCAGGCAAGCACTTACTCCACTGAGCTATCTCCTTGGTCCCTCCTTCTAATATTCTTTTAGCCACCATTGTACACAGCATACCATGAGAATGAAGTACTTAATTGTTCTAATTTTACTAATTTTAACCTAATTTTTTTAGGTAGAGTGTATATCAACCTCATATGTACCATCACTCAGTTCCAAAACCATATCTCTAACAATCCACAATGGTTCTATATAACACAGTTAACTAACTGATTTGATTTGCTATACTAATTGGTTGCATTTGAAATTTCAATTTCCATGATGTGTGTTTTCAAATAAAAATTAAGGAGTTTGGTCAAACTTCAAAAAAACATACAAAGCAATAAACCATGCTCACAAAGTTTGCTAGGTATATGCCTCTTTTAGGGAGATGTATTATGTAGGTCACAGAAGGAATGCAATGTAATCAATCAGATCTGATGATTCTCATGAACTCTTCAAAATATTTGCAGCTAATAAGCTGTACCTTTCCAAGCGCTCCCATGGCCCATGCACTGCTGGCTACACATCCTGCTCTCTGATATGCCTGTGCTGTTGGTCTCTAAAGTAATTCAACAGGCAGCTGCAAAGAGCTACTTTGAACACTGGAGACCTCTTTTCCACCTAAACTGTCTCTCTCTCTCTCTCTCTCTCTCTCTCTCTCTCTCTCTCTCTCTCTCTCTCTCTCTGTCTCTTTCTGAGGGACATGGTCTTCACATTGTGTTGTTAAAGATTTTCTGTTGCTTCTATGAAAAAGTCCGCATTCTTTTGAATAACATGCAGACCAACCTATGATCACGCTTCCCTCTGCTTTCTGGGTTAAACCACAGTTTAACTCCTTGCCTTCCTCAGACCATATGCTACTTATTTTTATCAGTCCTTTGCCCCTTTCAAGCAAACAGGAAGCTCTCAAACTCTAGGGCATGAGAAGTTCTCAATACATACCCATTGAAAATGTGACACTAACCAAATTTACTTTCAAGTATCTTTTCTTCAGGATGTAATTTTCACATTTCTGTGTCTTAGAGAGGGAAAAACCTCAGCCGCATGCTATCAACAATCTGTTTTCAAGATATCCCAGAGCCTCAAATCTAACCTACATAAACGGGAACTCCAAGCATTGTCTCCCACTTGTCATTCCTTGTGGCTGGTGTTTCCCCTTTGAGTGGTGTATTTTTCCAGTGACACATGATTGAAACAATATCAGAAACAGAATCAGAATCAAAGTCATCTTATCGCACTTTGTCTGTAGTCGTCAGACCTAGCTAAAGTATCTCAGGTACTAGGGAGATTTTACTCCCCCTTCCCAATGATGTGCTACCACTGAATGAACAGTAACACTTTTTACTGTGAAAGAGGAATTTATAAATCATGTTCCAGCTGTGTGTAACTAACAGGAGTCTGTTATAAACATTCTACTCACAAATATACATTTAACATAAAAGTATAACTTCTATTTATAAATAATGTATGAATATATAAATGTTACAGGGAGTTTTGACCTCAAATAAAGAGAAAAAGATATTTGGAAGAGAATGTGAAGAAATGACAAGATCAGCATTCTGAGTCTCACTGTGCAGCCCAGACTCACAGTGATCCTCCTGTCTTCAGCCTCCCCAGTACTGGGATTATAGATGTGCATCACTATCCTCAGTCTTGGTGGCCAGCTCAGTGTGCCCAGGGGCAGGGCTGGCATGCCATGTGGTACCGCAGACCAAATACTAGTCCCTGCACTTGCCAGCCGAAGATCAGCATCCCTTAATTGCCTTTCCTTCCATCTTTTTCCTTCCACAACTGTATAAAAACTTCAATTGATTTTAATCCTAGCTGGTGTAACCAGACTTTCTATCATACCCTTTCTACTTGCTGTTCTACTGTGGTTCCACCCCGTACTTCTAAGAAAGACAAAATACTTAAGAATTTTTGGTTGTTGATTTCTCCTAAATGTTTAATTATTTCAATGACTTGGCCATATTCCGACTGGTTTGGGCAGAATAAATTACTTTACGTCTGGAAAGAAAATATAACTATTCTGAAGCAAGTACAAATTATTATTTTCATGTAGAAACCAGAAGAGTAAATATAGATCCTGCTCCCTGTTATTTCTGGCACTTGCCCAAAGCCTGCTCACTCATTTGGTCTTGTGGAAATCTTTGTATAATCAAATCCTGAACAATGTGTTCAAGTATTTTTCTGATACATAATAGACAAAAATGTCTGGTTTTACCTCACAGAACTTAGCGACACTTCAATGTTCTATGAAACTATAAAGAAGCTAAAGTATTTGAGAGATTTTTGTTAAATGCAACACCATACCACTTCCTGTCCCTACTGCTGAATCCTGGTTCATTTTTGCTTCCACGTACCTTGTGTGAAAACAAATTTGTATTGTGTTTTCTGTACTTTATTTTTTCCCCTGAAGATAGGTATTTAGTGACCAAATTCGATTAAAATGTATTGTTCAGTTTGAAATAGAGTTTTAATAAAGCCACTTGTATATGCAAAACCTTTCGATATTTTCCAACAATAAAATGTTATAAATTCCTAACTTGTGATTGCATTTGATTGTCCCTTTCCTCAAATGTGACATTAACCTATCTTTTAAAATTCCCCCTTTAGAACCATAATGTTTTACTACATGAATCAAGGCCATCCTGACTGGCCTTATAGGAAATCATCCTATTCTCTTCCCTTCTGCATCTTTGTTGGTGTTATGGCTCCTGTCATGGTAGCTCACCAGAGCCTTGTGTGCTTATAGAAGGGGCTCTGAAGGGTGACTGGATGCTGGGAACACTACATCTGACCTGCTGTTAGATGGTTGAGCTTGGCTTGAAGATCTGGGTCCCTGGAGGAGCAACCTGGAAGGGAGTGTCTCCTAGAAGAGTTCCACTCTGCTCTTTCTACTTCTGGACCACCATGATGTCTGCTTCCTATCTACTCACTAAGCCCCTCTTGTCACAGTACTTTCCTCCTTCGGCTGTAAATCATAGATGGTAATCATGAACCTAACTAAACCTTAAGTTGTGTTTGTTGGACAATGTATCTAAGTGACGAGAAAACTAAGACAGTGAGTAAAATGGGAATGCTGATATGAATGTTGATTTAACAAAAGTTATAAAGGTTACATGAGACAAATAATGTAAATGCTCAATGTAATTCTGGCTCATATGGATACATTGCTAACTCTTGTTTCCTTTTTAGTAGGCTCTTTGAAAGTATATTCTTTATCAAATGAAGCCATATATTCTTCTGAACACATACCTAGGAGATACCTGGAAAGACAAACCACCTGCAGGGATTAAATACTCAAAACATTCACAGCAACTCCAGTGGATCTGTTTCTTGTAGGAGTAGTCTTTCTGTCCTCAGCATGCAATATCTCTTTTCCTTCTCTTTCACTCCACCTTATCTCACATTTTCCAGCTTTATACATCCTTTAAGACCTAGCTGAACTATCCCACTTTTCAGGAAGACTTTGCTCACCTCCACCTCCCACCCCCAAACAAGCTTCCAAGAAACACTTTACTACCCCAGGTTTGAAACTGACCCCACTCACTTTGGATTGTTCATGACTCACTTGTGTATGCTGGATACAAACCTTGGGGCCTTGAAAGAATGGCCTTCTAATCACCAGATCACAGCAAGGTAAGAGGCTATGACAGAATTGGGTGTACTTTATATAAGAGATACTTTATAAATGTTAATTCAATCAGAAAGGCTTGTTATTCCATCATTACATGAAGGATGAAGTATTTATGGTTTAGAGAAAACACAAACTTCTGCTCTGGTGCAAGTTTCTCTGTCACAGCAGTACTGGGATGCAGGTACTCAACTACATACATTATGAGAGAGTACTGGAGCAAGTCAAGTATAGAAGCTGCAGCAAATGAAAGAAAAGACACAGGAGGAGGACTGAAAATAAAATGAAGAAGAGATCGCCGGCAAAGCCCAAGTATTGTTCACTGACACAGTGGAATTGATTAGCATGTGACAGAAATGGTGAAAGGAGACAAAAGCATAAGCTGCCATGATGAGACCTAATTTCTAAACTATTTCCCTGCACCAACAGAAAATATTTTTTTTCTATTTATGAATCTAAAAGTCTTTCAAATATTTCACATGTTTCTCAGTTTGCAAAGAAAATCTTTAAAGGTACCCAATCCTCTCACAGACAAAAAGTAGACAATAAAGAAAAATGTAAGTATTAATGAAAACATAATCCTGGATTTTATACCTCTATATTGGTTATATAAATATATGACCTCTTAAGTATACATATAGTATAGTGGTATATGTCTATATCTATCTATCTATCTTAAAAATGCATAGAACATGTCTAACTCCTTAAGTTATATATATATATATATATATATATATATATATATATATATATATATATATATATCTTGATCAGTATATATATACTGATCAAGATCAACTTGCAGGTCCCAGCACTGCAGCTTTGTCTACTGAACTATAAGAACAATTCACATCACTATCCTACCATAGTTGTTCAACCCAGGTTTCCCTTTTAACTATGTAGGTCAAGTCTGCATATGAAAACAGGGCTTGGTACTAAATTTTATTTGAAAGCGGATCGTGCCATTTTGTGTGGGTTTGTAGCACGCATTTCTTAGCTATGACTTCTGGTACTACCACACTTACATTTCTTTTTCACCATTGCTACTTATGTAAGATTTACTATTATGTAGGATTTTTTTTTCCTTCAGTTCAGGTGAATAAATGAGGCACTTCACTCACTAAGGAAATCTCTTTATAATTACAGGGATCATATAAAAATCCCCTTATCCACCATGGAAATCTGGTAGCTATTTCAATGTGACAGAAATACTTAACTATTTGAAATTAAATGAAGGGACTATTGTTTTTAAATGAAGTAAAAATCTGAAGGCATATATTCTGCCTGAGAAAATAATAAACAATACCTTTGAGAAAAATATTAAGGAAACTAAATGCCTATCTATAGCTCATATATTAAATTAAATTCATCTCAATTACAAATAATCAAGATTTTTTATGTCATGGTTTGATTTTTGGTTACGCCCAAATGAATTATTCAGCAAGTATAGCAGAAGTAAAGGAGAATAGAAAGGAAAACAATACCAAATTCACATCTTTTTCATTTTAAAAATATTCGTTGTTGTGATTGTATTATATAGTTACTGGAAATCCCCATTTATATGTAAAACTGCCACATTTTAAGCAATAATTAAATGAATTAACATGGGTCTAAAATAAAATATTTGTAGGTGTTTGTTTTACTGTAGGCAGTAGATGAATGCTGGCATCAAATGGTCAATATTATATCATGATTCTAGCTAATAAAGGATCATGAAAAAAATGGACTTGGAAATAGGAATGTAGCAGTCGTAGACCCAGCATGATTATACCTGGAACAACAGAAACAGAACATAAGAAATGAAAACATTTAAGTGATCAGAGCTGTACACAAAATGCATACTTGTAATGTTTTCATCCACAGGTTTTCTGTTACTGCAAAGGACCCTAACTTTACCTTTTCAAAGCTCTTCTTCTTCTAAAAGAGACAAGAAGAATGCATCAATAAATAAAATGAAGTATGTTGCAGAATCCTTGTGAAGACAGCTGTCTCAGTTATTTTCTCCTCATGGACGCACAACACCAGACACCCACAACTCCGAGGAAGACAGGTGTGTATTGGCTCACAGTTTGTATAGCTTTCAGTGCATAGTTGGCTGGCTGCAGGGCAGGGCAGCCTGGCAGAAGAGAAACAGCTCATGGGGAAAGGAGGAACAGTCAAAGGAGAGGAGAGAGGGCTGGCCAAATAGCTCAGTGGATTAAAGCACATGCAAGCAGGCACATGGCCAGGAGTTCAATCCCCGTCATAGGGCATACTGAGATGGCAATTGAGATTGGGTGTGGTGGCACATGCCTGTAATCCCAGCTCTTGAGAGACTGTAA
>PVKA01032350.1:0-25382 GCA_004027165.1 Ctenomys sociabilis
TAGATTTGATCCCTAGCACACAATGTGTTCCAGTCCCAGAACCCTGGGCATGATATGCCAGTCACTGAAACCGGTGTGGTGACTCATATCTGTAATCCCAGTGCTAGGGAGACTGAGACAGGTGTATCACTATGAGTCTGAGTTGCTTAGAGAAACTCTGTACCAAATAAATAAATAAATAAATAAATAAATAAATAAATAAATAAGATTTTTGAAAATAAAATTTAAAACATTAAAGTTTTTAAAAATCAAGGCTAAAATTCCAGATATGGTGAGCAGTCCTCCTGACCTGGGAACTCACTGGTAGCTGGTGGCACTGGATGGCTTTTTTATTAATTCCTTTATATTTTATTTGTTCTATAAGTCTCATGTCAATTGATCTTAGTTCAGGATGTGTGTCCCTCCCCTTTCTTCCAATTATCTGTATTTTAATTGAATTTCCTTGAGTAGAATTTTTTTCCTGAGTAGCCTGTATAAGGCTCCTGCTCTACTGTCATGTCGTCTCCCTTTGTATTCTCTTTCAACACCATGCAATCAGTGAATGAAATATAATTAGAGAACAGAGGACTATCGTCCAACTACTTAGCTGTCTCTGTTTCGTAAGAGAGCGATTTGACTTGGTCATAAACGTGATCAAAGTGTAGTGCACATGTACTGTTGTAAAACAATTGTATTTGAAATTTGCAATAAATGTACTGGTAATAAAGGAAAGTAAAGGAAAATAATTTCATGAAATACAGACAATATATGCAGTGTAAAATTTTCTATTTCTTTTTTCATTTCAAATACTGTATAAGGCTCACGCAGATAGTTGGGTTTTGTGTAAATACAACTGACTTGTTCTCATTGCAAAGACCTCATTCCCATTCTTTAGCTAATAATATCTCTCTTTTGTTTTACCTCATTACTTCAAGGCTGTATCTACTGTTCTGAACTCAGTAATTTTGCTCTCTCCTCATTGTCTACACCTTTACAAATATTTGCAAACAGTGGTCGTGCCCTATCATGTTACTTATCCTGTAGCAAAAGCCTTCAGTGTCTTTAATACTTAATAAGTAGGCCAGTGTCTTAACCAGTTTTGTCTCCTGTGATTGCAACTGTCTAGCATGTTATGATAATTATCTAATACAGTCCTCTACAGCACAATGTTGAATTCAAAATTCGTTTTGCTTCCCTTAGCAAATGCTATCCTGGGTGTAACTCTTCTGCGAGTCTATCAGAGTCACCCCAGCTTATCACTGAGCCCTGGACAGTCAGAGGTTTTTGTCATGAGATTTAAATTGTAACAACCACACCCATACCACTGGGCAGCATTAGGCAAGTCACTGTTTCTATGGATTTTATTTTTTACCCTATAAAGTTCAAGAAGATTAGCACTAAGAGACCTTCTAAATCTATGACTGGAAGGCTAACCTATATTTTTAGAGTATCCTTTTAAAACCTAAGTCTAATCAAGTCACTCCTTCCTAAGAGCTTGTAGTTACTTCTAATAGCACTTCAATGAAATCAAATTTCTTTACAAAGCCAGTCTAAGCCCTGCATAATCCAGCCTCTGCCTACATTTGCAACTCAGTTTGTTCCACCTTTTCTACTTATTATAGGTTATGTTCATCCAGATAAGATTCTGAGACAAGGATATGACTCCAAGTAGCTTATGGGAAAGGAAAGTGATAAGAGAAGGAAGAAGGGAGATAATGAAGGGAAAGAAGCCCATCAGAGGTGTGTGATCAAGTAGCTTATCACAATGGGTGATCCATGTCCCACTGAGGATGCCTGAGCATTGAAAAGCACAGACCCTGCCTTGGGTTATCCCTCTGACGTATGATGTTAGCCCACCAACTCCTACTCAGTGTAACTTAGGAACAGCTTGGGAGAATCAACTTCCTGAAACCTCCAGCCTGCCCAGGATATTGACCCACTATATCATCATGAAAAGCTACCTATTCATATAGGGTACCAGTGTGTGTAGGGGATGAGTACATCTACTGTTCTATAGTTTGCTAACATGTAGATGTACAGGCCTTCCTATGTGTCCCTGGGCTTGTCATTCTTTCCTCCCTGGAGAACTCAGTGCACAGGATACTTGTGCCCCAGACAGTTTGTAAAGTTGCATTACTTTCTCAACCAAGTCTTTTTTTTTTTTTATCTTTCATTTACTTATTGATTCATTTATTTGGCACAAGGACTTAGTGATCCTCCTGTCTCAGTCTCCCCAGCACTGGGATTACAGGCATACACCACCATGCCCAGTTTCTCTCAGCCAAGTCTTCTGTGGCTGCCTTGTTAGCATTCTGCATTTCTTTTCTTCGTAGAGTTTTTCTTTTCTTTTTTCAATACCTGGGATTGAACCCAGGACATTCACAATGAGCTACATCAACTTACAAAAAATTTAAGCAAGGTCTTGCTAAGTTGCTACTACTGTTTAGATCTAAAATGTTCCCCTAAAGTCTCATGTTTAGAAGTAAGACTTGGTCAGAAGGGGCAGGTTACTGGAGGAATGACTTTGAAGGGTGCTTCTTGTCTTTAGTACCTCACTTCACTTTCTGCTTTCTGTCTGCCATGTGGGGAGTAGCTTTACTTTCCTGCCTTTCTGCCACGCTGTTTCTGTCTTGGAGATAGCATGGCATGAACTGAACCGGCTGAAACCATAAGCCAAAATAAACCTTTCTCCCTTTAAATTGTGGTTATTGGGTATTTTGTCCCAGTAGCAGGAAAATGACTGATACAATTGCTAATCCTTCTATGCATCAGGCAAGAATTGTGATTTTCCTGGGAATCTTGTTTTGTTTCTATTTAAATTTTTCTATTAAAAAATGAAGAAATTAAATTGTTTTTTAAGTCTTATATTAGCCCCAGTGCTCTCTCAGTCTATTAAGTGAGAAACATAAACAAGGGCCTCATATGTTCTTGGAATTTGGTATATGTATTTGTTTAAATCATACCACAATGATATATGTACACCCATGTTTATAGCAGCACAGTTTGTGATATCTAAATTTTGGAAACAACCCAAATATCCATCAATCAAAGAATGGATAAAGACCATGTGGTCTAAATACCTACCTACCAAGTGCAAAGAACCCTGAGCATGACATGCCAGTGCAGGAACCAGGTATGGTGGCCCACGCCTGTAATCCCCACACTAGGGAGGCTGAGACAGACCACTATGAGTCCAAAATGCATAATGAGACCATCTTTCAAAAAATAAATAAAAAATACATAAAAGTTGTACTTCTGATCCACATTATATGTGTGTGTATATACATATATATGTATATATAATGTTTTTATACAATGAAATAGTATTAAAATTGTATAACTTTTTCAGCCATGAAAAAGGATAAACTGGAGACTTTCATAGGTAAATGGATGCAACTCAAGACCATGCTTATGTGAAATAAAACAGATGCATGCATGCAAACATCACTTTGTTTCCCTAGTATGAAGAAGATTCAAAATGCACAGTAGCTACTGTAGAATGGGAATAAAACGGATAAAACAAGAAAGGGAAAAGAAATATAGACATAGTAGTATGTATACTACTAATTTCTCTCAGGTTATTGAAAAGAAAGGTTTGTGCTAATGTTGTCTAGACATTTAAATGCTCATTTATTTAATCCAAGCAAATAATTTAAATATAATAATACACAACACATTAACCACCGTTACCTTCTGAGGATCTTCTTTTGAAATTGTGTTTTTTCTCATATGTGTGTGTGTGTATTATTGCTCAAATATAAATAATATGGCTCAAAATTAACTGGCAGAGCCATAAATACAATGATGGGAAAATCAATCAAATGAATCTGTTCCTTCACTTGATAATTTCATGTAAAATCAAATATTTGCTATGAGAATTAATACCAAAGTCTGTGTTCATGGTAGACATTACCTCTCAAGTTTTATGCTTTTTCACTAATTTCACTAAATGTCACCCTAATTGTAGGCATAGAAAACTGACAAGTAGAACTTTAATCAATAGATCAAAGTTAACATTGTCCGTGATAAAATGTGTTGAAAATATATATATAATGATATAATATGATATGATTATTTTCAGAATATTTTCCTCAAAATCCATAACCCTAATGTAATTGTGAAGAAAAATATCAACATCACCCCAAGTTGACTGACATTCTACAATGCCTGACCAATATTCCTCAAAACTGTCAAGATCATGAAAAACAAAGATAGACTGAAAACTATCACAGGCTAAAAAAACCAAGAGACATGAAGACTCAGAAAAAGAACCCAAGTGAATTGTGAAGTGTCCAGAATTTAGTTAACAGTCACTTCCTAACATTAATTTCTTACTTTTGACAAATACACACTGGTTCTATAGCATGTTAACTTTAGGGAGAATAAGGAAAAAGTATAAATGCATTGTTTTTACTACCTTTATAAATATTCTTCAAATCCAAATAATTCCAAAACACAAAGTTTAGTGAGCCCAGACCCTTCATTAGAATTATGAATATGTAAACCACATCTAGCCTTTTTGATTTTCACCTACTTTATCAATGTAAGCATCTCAAAACTTTCCAGTTTTTTTTATTTTTTAACTAATTAAATTTATTGGTTCATTTTGCTATACATAATGATCACATTGATGATAGGGAATTTGTACCTGTACATGATAAATCCTCATTCTTTGCTACCTCGTCTTCCAGTCAGAGTACCGGAAATAAAAGGACTACAGAGATGTCTTTCCACAGAAAGGCACTGAAAGCACATGTCTAAGAAGACAAGTATTGTAACTAAACTGAAAGTCCAATGCTTCACTCAGTCTCTCTAAAAGTTTGATATTACAACTTTTCTTTCTTAAAATGCCTCACGTAGCACTTTGTAAGATGGGAATCCTAAATACTCTAATCTGATTCACACACGTTTCACATATTTATCAAATTATCACCTTATACCAAAATAAATGTGTACAACTGTATTAATACTCAATATCCCTCCATAATTTTATGTGTGAAGTCAAAATACGTCAGATACCACATATCAAGGCCTTCAAGCTGAACCCTAAAGCTCAATTATAATGAAAAACAAAGTATGATTCCAGTCTGGATCAAATCATGATCATCACGGACATTTAACATATTTTATTTTATTTTTTTATTGAAGAACAAATAGCAATGAAACAGTTTCAAATCAAATTAGCAGGGCAGATTCAATAGTTAATCCATGACAAATTGTTTTTGTAATAATTTGTTATCGTACAAGGTACATACATGATATTCTACTTACAGACACTATTAGAACAGATGCCTCTAATCAATGAATTAAAAGAATGTAGCTGTATGCTTAACTTATTTTTTTAAAGCTGAATTATATCAGAGTTTCAATAATTAATACTTTTTATTAATTGTCATCCTCCCAATGGTTGTCCATAGTACAAGAAGCAGACATAATATCTTCTCCAACTTCTATTAGTGCAAATCTTGCTTCTCATAGAATTATGCAGAAGCACTGCATATTTATCCTAACTGTACTATTTATACAAACACATCACAGTACTCCCATTGTATCCCCGTTTTTTGTCTAGACCAAAGTTGGGCTCCTCATCATTATTAAACCATTATAGGTTCCTGAACTCAGCGACACAATCAAACACAGTCCAGCAGTCCACGATAACAGTGAGTTATCTGAAGAAGTAGTTGCCTATAGTAACTTAAAGCTCAATTTATTATTATGGCCCCACTTTTTATACCTCATTTTTATACTTTTCAGCTGGATGGTAAAGACCGACATAAAGCAAGACCTCTATAACAAAAAACAATAGCTTATCTATCTGATAAAATCAGTTAAGTCCCCTCAGGGTTTATCTTGTAACCCTGTACCTCACTCCTTTGTCAGTGTCAGACAAATAGATGAGTCACAGCGAATGCTTGACCAGTTTGCTGTCTGTGAAAGCGTAAGAGAAAGTTTTCTCTCCATGTGAGTCTCCCCAGGCAAACAATAGACCATTGAATGCCTTCCACTGTGGCTCCATAATCTCCTTGATCAGAAAATTTGGGGCACAACTGAGTTCCATGATGCTACAGTACAGATTCTCCTATGTCCTGAGTCTTCACTGACCTTGAAAGGCTAGGGCCGAAACATTGGCTGACCTTGCGGCCCTTCTATTTCTCCAATTTTTGATCTGTGATCTTAGGTTATTAACCCTCCAGAAGAAAAGCTGACTAGTACCCTGCAGCATATGCTGTTCAGTTTGCCCTAACTATCTGACTAAATCCTTTTTAGTTGTTGCTGTATGTTTCTATTTGTATCTCTTCTTTTGACTTCTTATACTAGGGAGACTATATGATATTTGCACATGTGTGTCTGGAATATTTCACTTATACGTATATGTTGACGTGGCGTCCACTTCAATGTAAATGCTTCAAGTTTATCATTCTTTATACCTGAGTAATACCACATTATATAGAAATACCATAAGTTTTTCAACCATTCCTCATGTGACAGGCATCGTGGTTGCTTCCAAGATTTTGCTATCACAAATTGTGCTGCTATAAACATAAGTAAACATACATACATTACTATGACATGATGTTTTCAGTTCCTCTTGGAAAATTCCCAGTAGAGGAACAGCTGTCTTGAATGGGATTTCCAGTCCTACTCTGAGGAATCTCCACACTGATCTGAACAATGGTTGCATCAGTCTACATTCCCTCTGGCAGTAGAGAAGTGTTCCCTTTTACTGACATCCTCTCCAACATATGTTGTTGGTTGATTTCCTTATGATAGCCATTTTTTCTGGAATGAGATGTTATCTCAGTGTTGTTTTTATTTGCATCTCACAGATAGCTAGCAATGTGGAGTATTTTTTCATAATTTTATTCCCTTCTTTAATTTTCACTTCTGAGAAGTGTGTATTCATCTCAGATGCCCATTTCTGGACTGGGTCTTTAAAATTGAGGGCCCTGATATATCTCAATGCTTTATATATTCTAGACAGCAGACCTTTGTCTGATTGCTTATTACTTAGGATTTTTTCAACATTTGTTGGTGGTCTTTTCATTTTGTTGACAATTTCTTTTGACGTGCAGAAACTCCTCAAGAAGAATTGATCCTAGTTCTTGATTCTTTCAAGTGTTTCCCATGCAAATATATGTCTTCAAGGGCTCCTCCTAATTTGTCTTCCAGGAGATTGAGTGTTTCTGTTTTAATGTTTAGATCTTTAATTCATTTTGACTTTAGCTTAGTGCATGGTGATATACATGGATCAAATTCTTGTTTTCGGCATGTAAAAAGCCAATTTTTCAGGTACCATTTGTTAAAGAGGCTATCTTTCTTCCAATAAGCATGTTTGGTTGCTTTGTCAAAAATCAGATACCTAAGTGTGTTTCCAGAGGTCTCTGCATCTTCTAATATATTCCATTGATCCTCAGGTCTATTTTGTTGCCAGTACCATGTTGATTTTATCACAGTGGATTTGTAGTATAATTTCAAGTTATGAATTGTGATGCCTCCTGCCTTGTCTTTATTGGCCAAGATAGCCTTTGCTATTCTAGGTCTTTTGTGGTTCCAAATAAATTTTAGGAAAGATTTCTCTAGGTCTCGGAGGTATGTTGGTAGCAGATTGATAGGGATGGCATTTAATCTGTACAAAAATTTTGGGAGTATGGCCATCTTCACAATGTTGGTTCTTCCTATCCTGGAGCATGGAGTATCTTTCCATTTTCTGAAACCCTCTATAATCTCTTTTGTTATGGTGCTGTAATTCTCCATGAATAGAACTTTGACTTCCTTGGTTAAGTGAATTGATATTAATGTAAAAGTTATTGTTTCTATAGTTACCCTCTGTGTAGAGGAATGCTGTTGACTTTTGAGTATTGACTTTGTATCCTACTATGCTACTGAATTTCCATATCTATTCTAGTAGCTTCTTGGTGGAGCTTTTTGGTTCTTCCAAGTAAAGTATCATGTCATCTGCAAATAGTAATAATTTAACTTCTTCTTTACCTATTCTTATTCCTTTGATTTCTCCCTCTTTTCTAAAGGCTGTTGCTAACAATGCCAAAACTATATTGAATAGGAGGGGTGATAGAGGACATCCTTGTCTTGTACCTGATTTAAGAGTAAAACATTTCAGTTTTTCCCCATTTAGGATTATATTTAACTTTTGGTTTGTCATAGATGGCTTTTACCAAGTTAAGGTAGACTCCATCTATTCCAAGTTTCTGTAGGACTTTGGATATGAATGAGTGTTGGACTTTGTCAAAGGCTTTCTCTGCATCAATTGAGATGATCATGTGGTTTTTAGATTTCAGTCTATTAATATAGTGTATTACATTTATAGATTTATTGAGCCATCCTTGCATCCCTGGGATGAATCCTACCTGGATATGGTATATGATCTTCTTGATGATTTGCTGTATGCTATTTGCTAGTGTTTTACTGAGGATTTTTGCATCTATGTTCATGAGGGAAATTTGGCCTGTAGTTGTCCTTTTCGGTTTTGTCTTTCCCTGGTTTTGTAATCAGTATAATACTTACCTCCAGAAATGATTTTGGGAGGACTGTTTCCTTTTCAATTTCATTGAAGAGTTTGAGCAGTGTAGGGATTACATCTTCTATAGATTTCTTGTAGAATTCAGCTGTGAATCCATTAGGACCTGGACTTTTCTTTGTCTATAGGTTTTTTATTATGTTTCATATTTCTTTTACTGTTATAGTATTACTGAGAGTTGTTATCTTCTTGGTTCGGTTTTGGTAATTTGTACCTCTCTAGGAATCTGTGCATTTCATCTGTGTCTTCTATTCTGTGAGCTGATGATTCTCAAAGTAACTATTGACAATCTTCTCAATTTCTACTGGGTCTGTGGTGATTTCATCCTTTTCACTCCTTATTGTTTGTATTTGAATTTTTTCTTTCCCTCTTTTTGAAGAGATTGGCTAGAGTCTTATCAACTTTATTTAGTCTTTCAAAGAATCAACTTATTGATTTGTGGATTCTTTGAACTGTTTTCTTCATCTCAATTGAATTAATTTCTGTTCTAATCTACATGATTTCTTTTCGTCTCTGCTCTGGGTTTCATTTGCTTTTCTTTTTCTAGATGTCAGAGGTGCAACATTAGCATGTTTATTTGTTCCCATTCAGTTTTCCTAATGTTTGAGTTCATAGCTATGATTTTTCCTCTAAGAACTGCTTTCATTGCATCCCATAAATTCCAGTAAGTTCTGCTTGAATTTTCATAGAACTGTAGATGTTGTTGAATTTCTTGCTTAATTTCTTCTGTGATCCATTGATTGCTGAGTAGGGTGTTGTTTAGTTTCCATGAATTTAACAGGTTTTTCTGGTTTCTTTTGTCATTTAGTTCCAGTTTCATGGCACTGTGGTCAGATAATTTGCATGGGATAATCTCTATTTTCTTGCATATACTTACGCATGACCTCTGGACTAGCATGTGCTCTGTTTTGGAAAATGACCCATGTGCACCCGGGAAAAATGTATATTCAGCTGCGTTTGGGTGGAACACTCCATATATGTGCACCAGGTCCATTTGTTCCAATCTCTGGTTCAGGTCTGCTACTTCCTTGCTAATTTTTTTTCTGGTTGATCAATCTTTTTGGGATAAGGGGCTGTTAAGGTGTCCTGTTATGATTGTGGTCTTGGATATTAGGTTTTTCATGTCCATTAGGATTTGTCTTACATAGTTGGGTGCTCCTGTGCTTGGTGCATAGATATTTATATTTGTTAGCTCTTGCTCATGAATGTTTCCCCTAACCAATATACAGTTGCTTTCTTTGTGTCATTTGATCTTTCCTTGAAGTTGAGGTCGTCTGGGAACCAAATTGCTACTCCTGCTTTTTTCTGAGGTGCTGGGGCATGTAGTATTTTTTTCCATCCACTGACTTTGAGCCTGTGAATGTAGTTTTGAATTAAGGATGTTTCTTGTATATAGAATATTGTTGGATTTTATTTCTTAATCCACTTTGTCAGTCTATTTCTCTCAATTGGTGAATTGAGTCCATTTATGTTGATGGTTATTGTCATGATATTTACCTGCTGTGGTTTACTCCTTTTTCTCCTGTGTTTAATTTTTTGTCCTATTAAGTGGGATCCTGCAATTCTGATTCTTGGAGCTATGGTCAATGTGATCCCTTTCTAGAACATCTTTCAGTAGCCTGTGTAGGGATGGCTTTGTCATCATGAAATACTTTAGTTGTTCTTTGTCGTGGAAGTATTTCTCTTGTCCATCAAACTTGAAAGAGAGTTTTGCAGGGTATAATAGTCTGGGCTGGAATTTGTTTTCATGCAAGACTTGAACAATTCTGTTCCATGCTCTCCTTGCCTTCATGGTTTGTGTAGAGAAGTCGGCTATAATTCTGCTGGGTTTTTCCTTGAATGTGATCTGCTTCTTTTCTGCAGCAGCTTTCAGTATATTATTCTTCTGTTGGATTTCTGGGATCTTGACTATTATATATATATATAATAGTCATATATATATATGTGTGTGTGTGTGTGTGTGTGTGTGTGTGTTTCTACTTGGGTTGAAGTTATTTTGTGTTCTTCAGTATTTTTTATGTACCTGAATGTTGGATTATTTCCTCGTATTTGGGAAGTTTTCTGCGATTACTTCTGACGATATTCTTTTTATATCATTTGTATTGACCTTCATTCTCATTTATGCCAATTAATCTCACATTGTTCATCTAGATGTCATCTTGTAGGTGATGGATTATTTTTTGCTGCATTCTCATTGTTTTTAAGAGATCCTTTCTCGTGTTTTCACTAGCTGCACCAATGTCCTCTAGAATTGAAACTCTGTCTTTGCTTTCATTCAAATGTTTTTGTAGACTCATAATTGATATTTTAAAATCTTCTATATCTCTTTGACTCTGCCTCATGAGTTCTATTTCTTTTCTGTATTGCTCATTCCAGGAGTCTGACATATTTCTAATCTCCTCTATTTTGCTATCATTGTCTTTTATAGAAGTAGCTATTAATTCATTTACTGCATAGTTTCTTCCAAATTGGGATATATATATATATATATATATATATATATATATATATATATATATCCAGAATTGATTGTCTACTTGTGATGCTATGATTTCAATGAATTCTTTTTTTTATTTCAGAAATTATTTCTTCTTTGAGTTCCTTTTTATCTTTGTGCTGTTGTTTCTTTGCTTCCGATGCTGTTACTTCATACATTTCAGCTGGAATAGTGTTCTCTGCACTTGTTCTGGGTGAGTATTGGGTTTCCCCCATATGTTTCTAGATTTGATTCATTCCTTCAGATGCTATGTATTCAAATATTTCTTTTTTATTTCAGGCGTTAATTCTTGTCTGAGTTCCTCTATACCTTTCTGCTGTTGTTTCTTGGGTTCCATCTCTGTTAATTCATTCATTTCAGCTGAGCTAGTATCCTCTGCCTTTATTGGTGGAATTGAGGCCTGAGCTTGCATTTTTGCCTTGTCCTTTTCATTTTATATAGCACTGACCTCTGACCTTTGGTGTAGAGCTTTGGTGCAGTTATAACCTTAGCATGTAATGAGATTTGAGCGCCAGTCTGTTACATTTGAGATTATCCAGTTATGCCTGGCCTGGATCTAGCTGTTGTGTTCAGTTCCTTTTTGTTGCTGCTCTTCTGGTACAGCTGTGAGCCTGTGGTTCCCCTCATGGGTCTCTGATCTGGGGAGCCTTGATGAGCACAGAAGTTCTCCCTCACTTTTGCCAGGCCGGACGGGGGTGTATCGAGTGCCAGGAGATTTACACAAGTTCTCACTCCTGTGGTTGGCTTTGGGGCAGGGGCTCCGGAGAGTTGCCAGGCAGGCCTGTCTGGGATGTCTCAGGCAGGTCTCTGGCTAGGATTTCTTGGGGGCTGAGGCTCTGGATGGGGAAGAACACACAGGGAGAGGTCAAAGGCTCTCTCACACACTTATCAGCCCGTACTCACGTGGATCAAGTGCCCAGAGAGCTGGAAAAGTTCTCACTTGCTCAGCGGGTTTGGGGGTCAGGGGCTCTTGGGAGTTACCAGGCAGGTCGGTCTGCATATCTCAGGCCAGTGGCTTGCTTTCTGGGATTGGGTGCAGGGGCTCCAGATAGCTCAGCGAGTGGGGAGAAGCCAAAGGCTTTCCCTCAGACTCACCACACACTCACTGAACCGGATGCCGAGAGTCAGGAAAATTCCCACTCACTCAGAGGGCTTGGGGGCGAGGGCTCCGGGTAGTTGCTGGCAAGTTGGCCTTGGGTGTCTCAGGCTAGTCACTCACTCCCTTTTCAAATATTTTAATGCAGCTAAGGAAGACTGAAATCAATTACTACCAAAATATGAGTTAGAATATCTAGCTTGGGACCTGCATGTAATAGAAAAATTTTAAATGATCCTGACAAACTCAGTGCTACTTTTTTCCAACTTCAAGTAATTTAAGAGCTTCTCTGCAGCCACCAAGTTCCTTAAATTAACACCTTTTTAAAAATTAAGTGCTGTTTAAAATAAGTTTTATTTATTTATACCTGATTTTAATTGCAAAGTTTGAAATCTGGGTGTGGGAAGAATATATCGAGTACCTTGACACTAAGGAATTGCTGTCCCTAATGTTAACAATGAACTAAATTGCTATACATCTTCTTTTAATACCTGCCAGATGACATCTGTGCTATAGATCATCCTAGTAAGAGTCATACAGCTTTTCCCTTGAAGATACATACGAAGTGCAGAATTCAGGCTTTCTATGTGCTTATGGATCTCATAACTCATTGTCTACATGAAATGGACTGCTTTTGAAAACTTGGAGACTGCAACTTTCACTTTTCAAATTGTGTAGCTAGCAGATTTCATTTACAGTATATTGCAACAAGTCCCTGGGAGTTTCCACTGAAGCCCATAAATCAGAATCAGTTAAGAAAAATGTTCAAGAGAATTTCCTATTTCTGCAGATAGACAAGGTTGAGAAATATCAGAGGCAGAGTTATGCAGTGTGAAATGATACTTTCTAAAGGGCTCTTTTGAGCAATTTATTAAGAATTTGTCAAAGACATGCCAAGCGTTAATCAGTGAATTAGACGTGTGTTATAATGCTTATCATAGCATTTGACGATCACGGTGCTTATCACTTAGATTGTACTTAACTTACTCAAAACATTTTCAATTCTAATTACATATTTTCCCACGTGTACCTGTGTAGAGAAATAATCACTTACAGAAGGAAGAAATACCCTGACTCGCAAATAAAACAATCCATCAAAGAAGACTTGGGAACTTCAGTATAACATTAGCTATGTAGGGAAATGTATGACATCTTGAGTTTTAGGCAGAAACCTAAGTCAGTTCCCCAAACAACCATTTGAAGTTCAATATTCTCATCAAAATGAACCTTCATGCTTTTGTTTTCCTGAAGTTTTAGCTGTCCTATACAGAGTCTTTTGAGGTTTAAGCTAATTATGTGGAGCAAACCGGGAAACTTAGCAGTTCTTTTTCCCAAATATGAGATTTATCTTTTCAGAAATCCAGCTCAACAAATATAGTTTAAACGTATGCCAGTTTCATGACTTCCTTTCCTTTATTTTTCTTAGTTTTCCTTTTTTATTGAAGAACAAATAGCAAAAAAACCATTTCAAATCAAATGGTTTTGATTTTAACAGGACAGATTCAATAATTAATACATTGCATATTGTTTTTGTAGTGGTTTGTTGTCGTACAAGGTACATAAATGATATTCTACTTAAAAACACTATTAGAGCAGATGTCTTTAAACAATGAACTAAAAGAATATAGCTGTATATTTATCTTATTTTAAAGCTTAATTATAGTACAGCTTCAATAATTAATACTTCCTACCTTGTTATCTTCCTAGTGGTTGTCTATAGTACTAGAAGCCAACATAATATCCTGTCCAACCACTATTAGTGCAAATCTTCTCCTCACAGAATTATGCAGGAGTACTGCATATTTATCCTAACTGTACTGTTTATACAAACACAGCATGGTTCTTCCTTTGTATCCCCCTTTTTTGTTTAGACTTGTCAAAGATGGGCACTCCATGGTCATTAAACCATTATAAGTGTGAACTCGGCAACACAATCAAACACAGTCCAGCAGTCCACAATAATAGTGAGTTGTCTGAAGAAGTTGTTGACTACAGCCATTTACAGCTCAACTTATTACTATGGCTTTATTTTATATACCTCATTTTTATACTTTTCTGCTGTATGTTTAAGACCAAGATAAAGGAAGACCTATATAACAAAAAATGTAGCTTTTTTTATCTGATGAGGTCAGATAAGTCACCTCAGGGTTTATCTTGTAATCCTGCACCTCACTCTGTAGATCCTTTGTGTCAACCATGTGGATGAGTCATAGCCATTGCTTGAGCAGTTCACTCTCTGTGAAAGCCTGAGAGAAAGTTTTCTCTCCATGTGACTCTCCCAAGGAACACTATAGATCATCAGTCTCTTTCCTCTGTGGCTCTATAATCTCCTTGGTCAGAAAATTTGGGGCACAACTGAGTTCCATGATGTTACAGTACAGGTTCTCCTATGTTCTGAGTCTTCACTGACTTTGAAAGGCTAGGGCCAAAATGTTGGCTGGCCTTGTGGCTCTTCTATTTCTCCAATTTTGATCTGTGAACTTAGGTTGTTAACCCTCCAGAAGAGAAGCTGATTAGTACCCTGCAGCATATGCTGTTCCATTTGCCCTATCTGATTAAATTCTTTTGTAGTTGTTGTTAGACATTTCTATATGTATTTCTTCTTTTTACTTATAATACTAAGGAGATTTTTCTTAGTTTTAAAAGAACATCACAGTTTCTCATTGAGACTGACTTTGGTTTTTGTTTGTTTGTTTGTTTTATCTGAACTGGAGATTGAACTCAGGCCCTTGCACTTTCCGGGCAAGTGCTTAGTCTACTTAGCTATCTCCCCAGGCCCCGAGATTGACAGGTTGATAAACAGAATAAACCAAAGAAGAGTACACCATTATAGGTAATAATTTTACCATTAAAATTATAAAGTAAGAATTTTGCCCAGAGAAATCAAAGTTTCAAAATTTAAATTTGGCCACTCAACAAAAAAGCTTTCATTTTAATGTTAAATTATGAATAGAGTGACAGTTGTAATAACAGTTCTTACCCAAATGTGCACACCCTTTAATCTAGGAGGGAACTTCCAGGAATCTGCTTCACAATCACACGATGTACAGCATACATGCAAGTATGTTTATTGAAGCAGTGTTCATAATGGGAGAAAAATTAAATTTCTCTAAGATGTCCCTTCCTGGTGAATTGCATAATTAAAACATTTGTCTTAGTTCAGACTGCATGCTATAATAAACTACTATAAACTGAGTGGCTTATAAATTATAGAGACTTATTACTCACTCAGTTCTGGAGGTAAAAAGTCTGAAGATCAGAATGCCAGTGTGGCTGAATTCTAGTGCAAGCCTTCTTCCACATAGCAGACTTCTGTAGCTACGTCTTCACATGGTGAGAGCAACAAGGCAGTTCTCTGCAGCTTCTTTTCCAAGGCACAAATCTCATTCATAAGGGCTCAACCCTCATGACCTAATTATTTTCCAAAGTCTCACCTCATAATACAATCATCTTGGGCCTATAATCTTAACGTATGAATTTTGGGCAAGAGAAAATCAGTCCAGTTTACAACCTAATATCACACAACCTTGGAAAATAATGAGATAGAACTAGTGCCATAACAATGGATTACATTAGCATCTTGATTCTCCCTAGAGAATCAGGCACCATAACTTTATGCAGAGGATTAAAGAAATAAGAGTTTTCCAAAAGCTACATTACTTGCAAGGCAATAGAGTAATGCTGTTAGCTATATGGGCAACAAAGCCAGATGATCTTGGTTCATATCTCAGCTCTGCCCTCCATTTGACCTTGGTCTGTTATTCATGAGCCATAAAATGTGGTGGTTATTAGCTATATCCCTTCTGCAACATTCTTAGGAGAAATTAAATGAGACAATATATGCTCAATGCCTACATAGAGGAGGCACCCACTAAGTGCAATAAATGTCACCTACTACTCTGATATACAGCAAGAAGTGATCTCAGCCTTGCTAGTTAGTCTAAGTATAGTTGGTGGAGAAGCAACAGCAGCATCTCCTGGAAGATGTAATGAAGAAGCTCAAGTTCCACCCCCTGTCTACTAAATCACAATCTACATTTCAACATAACCCCCAGATAACATGCATACAAGTTTACATTTGAAACTAGTGAACCTGGGGTATAAGATAAAATTCTACATTCCTAACAAGCTCTCAGAGGATGTTGCTGTTTTAGGACCATTAGCACATCAAAGCTTGAGAAGGATTGCTTTTTTAAAAGAAAAAGCACAGTTCTGCCCCCTCATTCTATTGCTGAAGAAACTGAGTTCTGAAAATATGGCTAGCTTGTTCAAGTCACACACCAGTCCATAGTACATCTTTCATACAGACACTATGTTCCTTACTACAAACCCTGTACTTTGAACAACAGTGTGTGTCACAGAGAGGCCAGTGTAGTTCTTCAGGAGCAGTGAATGATTTGGAATAAATTCACTGAGGGATTCTGAGATTCCATACACATGTCAAGATAAGTGAGACCCTAAATGGTTGTTTTAATGAATGCAATGTTATAATTCACACAGAGACACTGTTGTACCTAGCAAATTCATAATTAGAGGTAATTTTGCACCTGCTGTCACAGGAAGATAGCATTTCCCTTAATTTAGTTTGATGCCTTGATTATACCTTGGGAGAAGCAGAAGACAAGGTAATCTCTCACTCCACTCCTGGAGAAAACACACAGCATTTAGTTTGTACTTATGATTAATAAATCCCTGAAGCATTCTTGGAATCCTCAGCCATCATGTCTCATGGTACTAACACTGTTTTCTGAGGGGTAGAAACACTTCTCATCATCCATTCTATTACAGAAATAGCAAAAGGTGGCTGAATTCCTTTAACCTAAACAGTCCCAAGAATGTCACCAAATTAAAGATGAAGTCAGGAGCAACAACGGTCAGGTAATACAATAAACAAAATACTGCATCAGAGCTCTACTCAGCTGCAGCCACTTCTCCCACCATAATAGAAGCTAGGCACACAGAGGACAGCAACAGAGACACGATGAGCCTTGTCTCAGGCCCCTAACCCTCGCTGGTGCTTGGCTGAGCTATAGCTGCTTCTGCCATCATTGTATAAGTCAGACAGTCCCAGGACAGCTAAGGGATCTTAGGCAGCCCTGTCCTGACCCCCATCACCTTCACCAGAGCTTGACCAAGCTGCAACTGCTTCCCCCATAGTCATAAAAGTCAGGTGATCCCAGGACAGCTATGAAGACCTGGTAAGCCCTGCTCCATCCTATCCCCCCACCATCACCATCATCATAGCTCTGCCGAGCTGCTGATGCTTATCCCATAAATAACAGGAGCCTTGGTGAACCCTACCCTGTGCTCCACAACTACCACCATGAAGAGAGCCTTGTGGAGCATTGGTCTGCCCTCATCATCATCAGATCCTTCTTGAGCTGAAGCTTTCCACCCCCAAACAAGGTGGAAGCCATATGGAACCCCATATATCAGGCAGGAGCTTTGTAGAACCTACCCCACCCTCTCACTGTGGTGGAACTCTTGCTCACTCACACCCTACCCAAGCAACCTTTGCTGCAGAATCAGAGTGAACACTGGGAGGTAATCTCAACCCTTCAGCCATCAAAAAACAAGTCCAGAAGATGAAGTCATAGAATGGCTTGGAAGTCATACACCTGAAATATATGAAATGATAGCAACTGAGGTAAAGAAACCACTCCATCAGGCTATGGAGGAAATCAGATCAGAACTAATCTCTCAGGTAGAAGAACAAATAACAATCATGAAAGAACTGCCCAATGCATCTAAAGAAGATATAGACAAAAAATAGAGATGAACAGAACATTTACAGAAACACTGAATGAGCAATACAGGAAAGAAGATGGAACAGATTCAAGCACACATTAAGAATTCCAATGAAAGCTGGAAAAACTGCTTGAATGAAACTGAAGATAGAATTTCAGACTTTGAAGATAGCAATGCAGCTTGTGATCATGAAAGGAAAGATCTCTTAAAAATTGCAAAGAACCAGGAAATGGTAATGTGACAGCTAAAAGATGATACAA
Organism: Ctenomys sociabilis; assembly: GCA_004027165.1. Classification (NCBI taxonomy): domain Eukaryota; kingdom Metazoa; phylum Chordata; class Mammalia; order Rodentia; family Ctenomyidae; genus Ctenomys; species Ctenomys sociabilis. Next base: position 18,117 of record PVKA01032350.1, read on the forward strand.
AGAAAAAGAATATAATATGAATGGCTATCAATGAAACAGATAGAGTCAACACATATGACATAAAAAGATTATTTGCAGAAATAATAGCTGAAAATTGCCCAAGTAGGGTAAACGAATATGATAGATAGATAAGTTATGCATGTAAAACTCCAGTTATCCATAACCAAAGTAATTCTAATCCCTAGACATATAATAATGAAGATCCCAGAAACTGAGTAAAAGAGCAATATATTAAAAGTTGTTAGAGAGAAGAAATGCATCACCTATAATGGAAAACCCATCAGAATCATGGAAGATTTTTCAACACAGACCATCAAATGAAGAGCTTGGAGTGAGATATTTTATGTCATGCAAAAAAAAAAAAAAAAAAAAAAAAACCTCAGATTGATGTACCCTGTAAAACTATCTATAAAATTTAATGGACAGATAAGAACCTTCCATGACAAAAAATAACTGAAAAAAAATCATAACCACCCAACCAACCCTACAAAGACTACTGACAGGTATTTTAGAAAAAGACTGACTAACACAACTCCAGCAACAACAGAAAAGAGCCACCAAGCAAAGCAAGAAAATAAACCAAGGGGAAAGGTAGGGATCTTACAGCGGACAGCAACATGACAAAAGTAAGTCAATGCATATGAGTGATAGCTATCAATATAAATGGCCTCAATTCACCAATCAAACGAAGCACAGTGGCACAGTAGATAAGAAATAGACCCAGCAATATGCTGTATACATGAAGCACATTCATGGGGCCAAGGAGATAGCTCAGTAGAATCGGCACTTGCCTGGAAAGTGCAGGGTCTTGAGTTCAATCTCCAATACTGAAAGAAAAAAAAAAAAAAAGAATAAGAACCACATTCAACTCAAACATAAATTAATAGATTGAAAGTCAAAGGATGGAAGACAATACTTTATGCAACAGTACCCCACACACACACACAAAAAAAAGCATAGGTAGCTATTCTGGTTGCTGACTTTGTTAACTTCAAGCCAAGAATTATTAAAAGAGATAATGAGGATCACTACATACTTGTTAGGAGAAAACTACAAGAGGAAGAGATAACAATTATAAATATACATGCACCCAATGTAGAAGCATACAACTATATAAGACAAATTTTAACAGATATTAAAAATCAAATGAGTAATAAAAAATCTTACTGAAAGACTTTAACACCCCATTGACACAAAGAGATAGATCAACTAAGCAAAACATCAGCAAAGAGATAATAGAGCTAGCTTTTTTTTTGCAATGAGTTTGCCGTGACAGCACAGGTGTAGTGAAAACCACCACTAAACCAAAGCCAACATGGAAAAGGACAAGATTCACATTAATATCATCATCATCAGACACGTGGAATCTGGCAAGTCCCCCCCCCCACTGGCCATTTGACCTACAGATTGTGGCATTGACAAAAGAACCATTGAAAAATTTGAGAAGGAGGATGCTGAGATGAGGAAGAATTCCTTCAAGTATGCCTGGGTCTTGGACAAGCTGAAAGCTGAGTGTAAGTGTGATATCTCCCTTGACATCTTCCTACATAAATTTGAGACCAGCAAGTATTATGTGAATATCACTGATGCCCATGGACACAGAGACTTCATCAAAAACATGATTACAGCCACATCTCAGGCTGACTGTGCTGTCCTGATTGTTCCTGCTGGTGTTGGTGAATTCAAAGCTGGTATCTCCAAGAATTGGTAAACCCATGAGAATGCCATTCTGGCTTACACACTGGGTGTGAAACAACTAATTGCTGGAATTAACAAAATGGATTCCACAGAACCACCCTACAGCCAGAAAAGATATAAGCAAATTACTAAGGTAGCCTGCACGTACATTAAGAAAATCGCTACAACCCTGATACCATAGCTTTTGTGACAATTTCTGGTTAGAATGGTGACAACATGCTGGAACCAAGGGCTAATATGCCTTGGTTCAAAGACTAGAAGTTCACTTGTAAAGATAGCAATGCCAATGGAACCGCACTGCTTGAAACTTTGAATTGCATCCTTCCACCAACTTGCACAACTGACAAGCTTTTGTGGCTGCCCTTCCTGGATTCTTACAAAATTGGGGGTATTGGCACTGCCCCCATAGGCTGAGTGGGGACTGGAGTTTTTCAACACATCATGGTTGTCACCTTTGCTCCAGTCAACGTCACAACTCAAGTAAAGTTTATTAGAATGCACCATGAAGCTTTGAGTGAACCTCTTCCTGGGGACAATGTGGACTTCGACATCAAGAACATGTCTGTCAAAGATGTCCAGTGTGGTAATGTTGCCAGTGACAGGGGAAAACACCACCAATGGAAGCAGCTCGTTTCACTGCTCAGATGATTATGTTGAATCATCCCAGGCAGATCAGCGCTAGCTATGCCCATGTCCTGGATTGTCACACAGCTCACATTACTTGCAATTTTGCTGGGCTGAAAGAAAAGATTTATCACCAGTCTGGTAAAAAGAAATTGGGAATGGGCCCAAGATTTTGAAATCTGATGATACTGCCATTGTTGACATGGCTCCAGGCAAGCTCGTGTGTGTCAAGAACTTCTCTGACTACACACCTCTGGGTCATTTTGCTGTTTATGAGGCAGACAGTTGTGAGTGTCATCAAGGCTGTAGACAAGAAGGCTGCTGGAGCTGGCAATGTCACTAAGTCTTCCCAGAAAGCTCAGAAGGCTAAATGAATATTATCTCTGACATCTGCCACCCCAGTTTTAATCAGTGGTGAAAGATGGATCTCAGAACTTTTTCTCTCAATTGACCATTTAAATTTAATAGTGAAAAACGGGTTAACGATAACAATGCACTGCAAAACCTTCAGAAGGAAAGGAGAATGGGGAGTGTGTGTGTGTGTGTGTGTGTGTGTGTGTGTGTGTGTGTGTGTGTGTGTGTGTGTGAAGGAGAGAGAGAGAGAGTATGGAAGTTTTTAAGTTATTAGTTTTTAAAATCACTACTTTTTAATAGAAACAACTTGAAAAAATCTGTCACGGAATTTTGAGACCCATTAAAACAAAGTTTAATGAGAAAAAAAATAAAAGAACTAAACCAAATTTGTTAAGAAATGGACTTAATAGACCTTTACACAGTGTTCCACCCAACATTTCAGAATATACATTCCTCTCAGCTGCTTCTCTGTGCTTCGTTTGATTGGTGAATTGAGGCCATTTATATTGATAGCTATCACTCATATGCATTGACTTACTTTTGTCATGTTGCTGTCCGCTGTAAGATCCCTACCTTTCCCCTTGGTTTATTTTCTTGCTTTGCTTGGTGGCTCTTTTCTGTTGTTGCTGGAGTTGTGTTAGTCAGTCTTTTTCTAAAATACCTGTCAGTAGTCTTTGTAGGGTTGGTTGGGTGGTTATGATTTTTTTTCTATAAAACAAATATACTGGCACATAAAGTATGCTTCAACAAATGCAAAGGAATTTAAATTATTCCATGCATATTATCTGACCATAGTGCAATGAAACTGGAAATTATTGACAAAAGAAACATCAAAAGCTCTATAAACACATGGAAGCTAAATAACACCCTCCTGAACAATCACTGTGTCACAGATTAAATTTGAAAAGTTAAATAATATTTATGATCCAACAAAAATGCTGATATAACTTACCAGAATCTATGAGGTACAATGAAAACTGCCTTAAGAGGAAAATTTATAGTAGTGAATACTCACATCAGGAAAACAGAACAGCCCAAATAAACAATCTCATGCTGCACCTCAACCTCCTGGAGAAGAAGAATAAGTTAAGGCCAAAACCCAAAGAAGACAGGAAATTGTAAACATCAGAGCAGAGATAAGTGCAGTGCAGATAAAAAAAATATATAATCGATAAATTAAAGAGTTGGTTCTCTGAAAGAATAAATAGTTGATAAATCCCTAGCCAATCTTATCAAATAAACAAAAGAAAAAATCTCAATTCATGTAATAAGGAACAAAAAGGGTGAAATCACTACAGAACCTATAGAAATTCAAAAGATCATCAATATCTACTTCCAAAATCTTTATTATCACAGGATGGAAAACAGAAGAAATGGACAGTTTCCTAGATACAGGCAAACTTCCAATGGTGGATCAAGAGGATATAAAATTTCCAAATAACCCAATAGCAGTGAATGAAAATGAAAATGTAATTAAAAAAAAAAACTACCAAGAAAGAATAGCCCGGGTACTGATGGATTCACAGCTGAATTCTACAAAAAATCTAGAGAAGATTTAATGCCTACTCATCTAAAGCGTTTAAATGAAATTGAAAGGGAAGCAATTCTCCCAAATTCATTCCTAGAGGCAACTATTGCACTGATGCCAAATCAGAGAAAGACTAACCAAAAAAAAAAAAAAAACTACAGGTGATCCCCTAATGAACACTGATGCAAAAATCCTCCATAAAATAGTAACAGACAGAATGCAGCAAATCATCACGAAGATTACACAGCATTACCAAGTGTGATTGCCCCCAGGAATGCAGGGATGGTTCAATACATGCAACTCAATAAATGTAGTACAGCACATCAGCAGAGCCAAAGATGAAAGTCATACTATTATCTCATTACATGCAGAAAAAGCTTTAGATAAAGTCCAACACTCGTTCCTGATAAAAATTCTATAGAAAATTGCAGTAGTGGTCTTTACCTCAACCTGATAAAAGCCATCTATGGCAAACCAACAACATACTAAATGTACAAAAATTGAAAACCTTCACTTTAAAATCAGGAACAAGACAAGGATGCCCACTATCGTACTCCATTTCAATATAGTTCTGGAAACATTATCCAGAGCAATTAGATAAGAGAGACAAATAAAAGAAATAATGGTTGGAAAGGAAGAAGTGAAATTTTCATTATTTCTAGATGACATGATATTCTACATTAAAAACCTTCCAAAACTTCAAGAGACTTGTAGACTTGATAACTAATTTCAGTAGTGTACCAGGATACAAAATCAACACTCAAGGATCAATAGCATTTCTGTATACAAACAACAAACACACCAAGAGAGAAATTAGAGAAACCACATCTTTCACCATAATACTCCAAATCTGAAATAATTAGGAATAAATTTAACAAAGGAAGTATTCACATAGTGAACATTATAGTACTATGAAAAAAAAAATCTAAGAGAATTTCAGAAAATGGGAAGATATTCCATGTTCATGAATAAGAAGAACTAACATTGTGAAAATAACCTACTCCTAAAACTGTTATACAGATTCAGTGCAATCTCAATTAAAAATACCATTAAGTACACCTCACACATCTAGAGAAAACATTCCCAAAACTCATCTGGAGCCAAAATCAACCTACAATAGCAAAAGCAAATCTTCTGTAACAAAGTAAAAGCAGGAGTATCACAATCCCTGACTTGAAATTATACTACATAACTACTGTGATAAAATCATTACAGTACTGGACAACAAAAGAAAAGATAAAAAAAGAAAAACACATAAAACAAGAATGAATGAAACATATTAGGAGATGCAGACACACGCAAACACACCTTGTCTTTGACAAAGAAGCCAAACATGTCCACCGGAAACAAGATAATCTCTTTAACAAACAGTGCTGGAAAAAACTGGCTTTCCACATGCTGAATGCTAATATTTAACCCATGCCTATCACTATGCAAAAAACTATAGTCAAAATGGATCAAAGATTTAAGTATGAAAACTGAAACACTAAATATTCTGGAGGAGTACATAGGTAGAAAGCTTAAAGAGATAGATAGGAAGAGAATTTATGAAAAAACTAAATTACTCAGGAAATACTTGAAAGAACCAACAATTGGGATCTCATCTTTTTAAAAAGCTTCTGTATATCAAAAGAAATCACCATCAGAGTAAAAAGAAAACCCACAAATTTGGGAAATATTATAGCTGACTATCCCTCAAAAAACGACTTCTATCTAGAACATATAAAGAATTTTTTAAAATCAAGCCTCCCAAATTCAAAAGCCTAATCCAAAAATGAGTATCTGGGATCAATATATATTTCACAAATGAAGAAATACAAATGGCAAAGAAAAAAATGTTCAGCATAATTAGTCATTCAAGAGATGCAAAACAATGCTGAGATTCTATTTCACTCCAGAAAAAAATGATTATTATTATTTGTTAATATGTTATGTAATTAGATTCTTAGTAAGAAATTCAGAACACTAATTTATGAGGATAAACTCCATTTGTCAGAGCTAAAGTGGATCAGAGGTAGCTCTGGAGCTGAGGAACAGCTTTGATTTTTGCTAAAATCTGTGACTCCACCACTTTCTAATCCACACTGCATTGCTCTGAAATCTGGTATCTCTCTCAGTGTCAAAGATCTCACCCTCCTAGTGTCTGGGTTTCTGCAGCTTCTTCTTGAAAAAAGCATCAGTAAGGTGTTTGGGTATTTTTGCTTTGTTTTTGTTTGTTTGTCTTGTTTTGTTTTGGTGAAACCTAGAATTGAACACAGACCCTTGTACCAGGGAAGCATTTATTCTACCGAGCCATCTCCCCAGCCCCAGGATGTTCACTTTGCTGATATTAATTTTTTTAAAGGTGGCAATGACAAATTTCTGGTGTGTTCTTTGTAAAGGAACATAATTAAGTCTAAGAGGCCCAATCACAAGTAGCAAGCCACTGTCCAACTGCTTCAGGAAGACCACTCTCTTGCCTCTGTGACACCCTGTGAGGATGATCAAGATGGTGCCGGGAGTGATGCTAGCTCAAAGTTTCCTCACCTGCTGACTGAAGGATTTCTTTCTGTAGCTCAAGAGCTTTCAGGCACATCTTCAGTAGGGTAGTATCTAGGCATTTTTCAAAGCTTAACCAGGTACCTCCATTCTTGTCCCCACTGGCTGGTTTTATCATTGTAGCAAGAACTTTCTCCTTTTTCTTCTCCACCTTTGATTTAGCAACTGTTTACTTTTTTTGTGTAAAGCCTTTCTGGAATACATAGAAGATTGGAGTATCTACCAATTCCTCTAACCAGAACAGGATTTCTGCTGCAGTTGGCTGCCCCTTCTTGGACTGTCTGCTTTCACCTTACCCTTTTTACCAGTACCATTGGCAGAAGCCTTCTTGGCTTTGGGTTTCTGCTCTTTAGTGTCTGGCTTCTCATTTTTTTTCACCCATCATCTTGCAAGATGGAAAAGAGAAGAATAGTTATCATTAAGAAATCAACCAACAGCAAATGCTGGAGAGGCTGTGGGTAAACGGAAGTCTTGTCCACTGTTTGTGGCAGTGCATACTGGTACAACCACTATGGAAATCTATT
>PVKA01032351.1:0-25367 GCA_004027165.1 Ctenomys sociabilis
TCACATAGTGTTTGATTAGGTTAATGTATACAAAAATATCAACTAAGAAAGTTTTCATGATAGTAAAGAATTACTAAGAATAAAACATAATAAAAGGACTGGAATGGCAAATATATGAGTAGCACTTCTAACAGTTTGGGAATTGGATATGGCACAAGTTCTGCTATGTAGTAGATGTGGGCAGTGTCCATGACACTTACTGGTGGCCAGATGTCACTTGTGGGACTGAGTTACTGCTATTTCCTTGATATCCACCCTGTAGACCCATATGGAATCATGACCCATAGGAGGCAGGAGAAGTCCATTTGTAAAGCATGATGATGGAAATCATTTGCTGCTGCATAAAAAAGAATAATTGAAAGACTACTGCTCTATACCTCTTTTTCTCCTGTGTTTAATTGTTTGCCCTACTTGGTGGGTTCTTTCCATTCTCATTCATGGAGTTGTGGTCATTTTGATCCCTCTTTAGAATATCTTCAGTAGTCTATGTAAGGTTGGCTTTGTTGTCATGAAATTCTTTAGTTGTTCTTTGTCATGGAAGTATTTCCTTCTCCATTAAACTTGAAAGAGAGTTTTTCAGGGTATATCAGTCTGGGGTGGAATCTGTTTTCTTGCAAGACTTGAAGTACTTTGCTCCATGCTCTTTTTCTTTATTTTTTTTCTTTTTTTTTTTTTTTTTTTTGTGGAACTGGGGATTGAACTCAGGCCCTTGAGCTTGCCAGGGAAGCACTTATTCCACTGAGCCATCTCCCCAGCCCCTCCATGCTCTTTTTCACTTGATGGTTTGTGAAGAGAAATCTACCATTATTTTTATGAGTTTTATTTTAAATGTGATCTGTTTCTATTCTCTAGTGGCTTTTAGTATATTGTTTCTGTGCTGAATTTCTGAGATCTTTATTATATATCTGGGTGTGGTTTTAATTGGATTGACATTATTTGCACTTCTATTTGTTTTGATTACCTGAATGTCACATTGTTGCCCCATATTTGGGAAGTTTTCTGCTATTATTTTTGCCCATATTCTTTTTATATCATTTGTATTGACTCCTTCTTTCTCATTGATGCCTATTAGTCTCACATTGTTCATCTTGGCATCATTTTGCAGATGTTGAATTATTTTTTCCTGCATCCTAGTTGTTTCTAAAAGATCTTTTCTTGCCCTTTCACTAGCTGCAGTGGTGTCTTCAAGATCTGAAACTCTGTCTTCACTTTCATTCAAACGGTTTTGCCATCTTGTGATTGATATTTTAATTTCCTGTATGTCCTTTTGAATCTGCTTCATGCATTCTTTTACTTTCCTATATTGCTCATTTGAGTATTCTATCATTTTTATACTCTCCTCTATTTTTTATTAGTGTCTTCTTTAGAAGCACTTAGTACTTGTACTTCTTTCATTATAGTTATCATTTCTTTTTTTACTTGAGAAATTATTTCTGATATGATTTCCTCTATACCTTTTTGTAGTTCTTTTTTTACTTCAGACGTTATTATTTCAGAGATTTCAGGTGTGTGATTTCCAATTTCTTCTATGCTGTTGTCTCTTGCATTTGTTCTGGGTGAGCTTGGGGACTGAGAATGCATTTTGCTCCTTTTGTTTGTCATTTTATATAGCACTGTATTGTAACCTTTGATGCAGAGCTTTGGTAGAATTATTACCTTAGCACCAGTTCTGAATCTACCATTTTCAAACTCATCCAGGTGGGTTTGACTCGGGTCTGGCTGTTGTGCTCCACTTCTTCCTGCTGCAGCCCTTGGAAGTGAGCCCGCTGTGCCACTCTGGCAAGATGTTCTCTCCTGGATCCGCTGAGCGGGTCTTGCCTCTAGCCTCTCTGTAGGGAGTTCTGCTGCAGGTTTCCACACCAGGCCTTTCTGATGGAGGAAGTTCCACTCATATGCCAGGCCCAGGAGCTGGCTTGAGTGAGGGTCCAGTGGTCTTGGGTGGTCCCACCCACATGCCGGGCTTGTGTGCTGGCTGGAGTCTCTTGTTATTTTTAAGACATCTTTCTTTTCATGGTTCTAGCTACAGTCCAGTCTTCTAGATCTGATATTCTACCCTCACTGCATTCAGTCTATGTGCATACTTCCAAGAGAGTCTTAACCTCTTAGGTCTCTGTTTGGATCTGTTTCATAAACTCTATTTCTTTTCTATGTTGGGCATTAATGTTTTTCATCATTTTTCTGAGCTCAATTTTTAAAAATCCGTGTCTGTATTAATGCCTTTCATTTTGATCATGACTTCGTTTTACACCTTAAAGATCTTTTTTTTTTCCTGTAGTCTCTTTAATTTTATTTTTCCTTCTGTTGCTATCATTTCAGAAAATTCCAGTGGTTGACTTCCAATTTCCTCTATTTTACTGTGCTCTGGAGATGCCCTGGCTGGGCTGGGGGATCTAAGGTTGTACTTTGCTTCTACATCTTATCATTTTCTATTTATTTAAGTTTATTTTGTTTTCTGTGTTGATGCTTGTACATTTCTTATGGTAGATAGTTTTAGCCCTGGTATCAAGGCTTCCCTAAGAAATGTCCAATACTTAACTTCTAGATGTAGATGGTTCTTGGTCTTAGTGTCTATGACAATAACCTACTTTCATTACGTATTGAGAATCAGAATCTACTACTTGGCTCAGCACCTAGTTATTTGGTTCTGGATATGGTGATGGTTATGACATCCTACAATCATAGTGTTTTCATACAATGGAGAACAACTTACAGCAGGTATGACACCCTGGCTAAATTAGTATGGTTAGTAATAATAATAATAATAATCTCAAGCACATCCTATGGTAACTTTATCTCACTATTAATCTGATACCTTTAAACTATTATTATTATTCTAATACTTTTAATTTGCACTTTTAACAGGAACAAATCTTGCAGTTATACAACAAAGTCCATAATATACCAATCAAAACTTGTATGCAATAATTTTTCGCTTAGTGTAGTGATTTTACTCTGCTGCAGTGGTGGGATAGGAGATAAGATAGAGAGATGAAGGAGGTCAAATATATAGGAGCAAGGCTGGCAGGCAAAGAATGATCATTAAAGTTTTGGGAGACTGGAGGACATGGGAAGAATGGAACAGAAAGCAAGAGTATTGAAGTGAACCTGAAAGAGAAAGACAATTTGTATTCATATGACAGAATCATAAAATAAAATTGATAGTTGAGGGAAGAGAGGAAGAAGATGATAATACATCTGAGGTAAAAAAGGTAACACACCTGAGTCATGAAAGAGAAAAGAGGCACAAAAAGTAACCACAATAAAATAAAACAAAATAAAATTTAAAAAACTCCAGTGGACAGAAAAAAAGAAACCAATCTAACAAACAGAGAAACATAAAGGTGGAAGTCTCCTGCTGTATATCATTCTTTGGTAGGTGCAAGTTGGATGCCCAGAATGTGTTGTGTATCGTAGCCAAGCATGCACTGGGATTGGTGCTGGTGCATGGGGCTGACATTGGCCTCTGAATGTGCTGCTGGGGCTGGTCATAGCTTGTCGGAGTTCTCCTTGAACTCTTCAATAAAAAAAATGGTGACCCCACCTGCCCACTAGCGTTCCTCTTGTCTGTGTGCTAAAACACAGTGCTGGCCACTTACCTTACCTCCTGCCGGCTCATATTCTCAGTGTGGCTTCTGAGCTAGTCCCACCTGTCATGAGCACCCCTAAAGGGGCCTTGCTGGGTTGCTGATTCCCCCTGGGCTGGGTGTGTGTGCCTCTTTTTGTGTCTAAATGAACATTAAACTTAGAAGTTGTTGAACTGCCCATCCGATTATTTGATCAGGACAAAAGGATGGCACAAGTGGTTATTCTAGTATCTAACAACTGTTCAGTATACTATGCTTTCCAAATTTATTTTCATGTTTCATTAATTTTTCAGGATGTTTACTTACCAATTTTTCCCCATACTGTAATTGCTCACATGTTTTTATTTTGACTTTTATGTCCTTTCCTGAAAACATTTCAATACTGTTTCTCATTTTGTTTTAGGTGTGATATTTTTATTATAAAGAAATAATAAGTTAATGCATAAGGGAATATGTTTATGTTTGTTGTTGCTGTTGTTGTATCACTTCTCCTTTTGATCAAGGCTGTATCAAGAGGTTCCTAAGCCCAGATACCTCCAAAGTCTTCTGTTAATTAGTTTATATAATTCTTCCTGACAGTCAAGCTGTGGGTAACTTTCCTATTTAGTTATTAATCCACTGGCTTTGGAGGGCTGACATGATAAAATTTAAATTTAATAATCCTCATTATTTTCCAACACTTACTTCAATTATATCATTATCTACTCTCTTAGCTGATATTACATGGAGTTACTAAAGATGAAGCATATCTTAATAATTGAAAATACAGTAAAACTTAACAGAGATGGAAGGAGAAAGGGAGGGAAAAAAAGAGATAGGAAGGGAGGGAAGAGGGAGAGAAAGAGGGATAAGTACTATAATTCAGCATGAACAATGTATCTAAAAGTGTGCCTTGACTTAGGATAACTGTCTTAAATATTCTATATTTTCTTTGGTCTATTAGTCTTGTTTTCAATCTGTATATATGATAATAAACTTTATAATGTCTTATGTGCTTGGAAAAAATAAAAAGGATGGAACAAAGGAATAAAATAATTGAAATCCATTATGTATATGTATCAATTCCCTACAGTGAATTCAGTCATTATGTACTGCAAACACAGACTAATAAAACTTTTTTAAAAATAGAGTTATTCTCACGTCTGTGAATTTTAGATTATATCTTTTCCTTCTTTCAATTTAACTTACTATTTAACTTTACATATACTAAGAAACCAATTCTAACTTTTTCCTAAGGTAACAAAATCAAACATTGTTTGATAAAGCATATTTTATCTTTAAACCAAACAACTGATTTTTAATACTGGAGCGCTATCTAATTAGTTGTTATAATATTTAACCTTTTCTTTCATGTTAATTTGCTCTTTTTCAACAAGCCAAGTGAAGCCACATGATTTATGAATTTGCATAGACACAAGTGGTCTTAGAATATTCTTTTTGATGGGAGAATGATTATTTTTTCTTTATGTAAGAATTTGATAAGAGAAGATCTCATCAATTTCATAAATATGAAATTTTTCTAATATTCTATTCAGAATTCAGTTCAGGAAACATTTTATGCAAAGAAGGAATTACACTTTGCTTAGGAGTTATACAAACAACCCTCCAATATCACTATTAATATTTTAGTATTAATATTATTAGTATCATATATTTATGAAAGTAAAATAGGCTGAATATTTGAGCAGGTCTTCTTTACACATGTCAGATATAATTTTTCTGTTTGGTCTCCCTTGTAACATTTAGTAAACTCCAAATAAAGAGATAAAGGAACACAAGCAATGTACTTCATAAAGGTCACCTACAAATCATTGCCCATAAAAAGCAAAGCACAACTTAATGGAAAGACAGGGTAGGACTAACCACATTTCCCATTATCCCCTCTACTCGCAACACTATTAGGACCACGGCCTATTTCACATTTGGCCATCCATAATTTATTCTATGCTTGAGACTCCATGAGACAGCATTCATTGTAATGATCAGTACAAGCCGTTATCACTCATTTCTAGAGTTCAAATAAGCCCCTGACCCATTAATTCCTAAGACAGCACCACAAGAGAAAAATAATTTGCAAAAAAATTTCCACGTGATTTATTTTTCCCACTGCATGGGAATGTGAAAAGGAAAAACCCAAAAGAAACTGAGACAGTGTTCAAAATAATTGCTCACATTATGAACATTTCATACTCAAAATGATGACCAAATTTCAGGATTAGAATGTGTCCTAAGAACCCTCTTCTCAATGTGCACCAGTCTCAGAGACTTGTGAGAAAAAAAAAAAAGAGATCTATCAGAAGAAACTCTGTAAGGGTCTGTGGAACGGCCTAGAAACAAGGAAAGACAACACAAATGATGTAGAATAGGACAGGAAGCTACTGGGAGCAGAACACATGGATATCCAGACCACATTCTATGACCTACTAAAGGTGGAGACAGCTCTTTTTTTCTCTATTCACCCTTGGTAACTTTGCCCTATTCTCTACTTCTACTGCAAGGACCAGTTTCACTGTGATAGCAGGGTGGACAGCAGGATGTCTCCAAGAGTTAGGATGACCAATAACCCATGATCTATACTCAGAAACCCCCAAACAGAAGGCCTTGTTCAGGACTCACTCTGAGAGTAACAATCCCTTGCCCACCTGAGAAAAGCCAGAAATACTAGTTCCATTTTTTTGTTTATAATCTATTTTGATCATCAGAGCTGTGACTCCTTTAGTTCCTCCAGTGAAAGCCCTTTTATTATTATCTCTATTCAAGCATCTTTAATTTAAACCTTAGTTTTCATTGGTGCATATTTTCAATACATAATGATTACATTCATTGTGGAAAGTTTGGAATTATAACACATCTGAATTCTTAACACTGCCTAATAAATCTGCCTATACTTTTCACCAATGTATACTAAAATCTTTTTTTTTCTTCTATGGTGAAGAAAATGGGTTTTGCATCTTCTTTTGCAGGGAGGAACCCTCTTGGATCCCACCTGGTCACATGCCAGTTTTGTATTTTCCACCTGAATTGAGCAAAAATGCCCTTGGATGTTTTGTAACAAGTAGAGATGCTTCAAGCATATAGAGAGCAATTTCAATGTAGTTTATGACAGAAATCTTAGTTTAAAAACACTGTTTTACAAAGAGTCTTCAACATTTATTTCCTTGGTTTTATTAGTGATATGAAAGTACTGCAAAATAGGTGATTCACAGCTCCATGGAACTATTGAACAATGTAAAATGTCACACAGGAAAAGTGTTCAGGGTTAGGGGTGAAGTGACAGATGTTTTATGCTGGCAGTTCTGCTTGGTCATGAAATTGTGTTTTTGTTTTGTGGGTAAAATTTGCATCTCGTAAACTTTTAATTCTTATAAACGGCATAATTCTAATATTTCCTTTCAGAAACTGAAATAATTGTTATTCTTATATTCACATTAAAGCAACAGTTTGTAACATCTGAAAAATTCTTGGTGAATAATTCTGGACACTGTTTCATTTATAGTAATACTTTATCTTCATTGACAATAAAGTTTGCATTATTATCTTTTTTTAGTTTTTAGGAATGTTTTTTGTTTATGTCTTGGACTGGGTAACTGATTTGAAGATACGCAGTGAAATAACTATTGTTATTCTTTTATTTGGTTATAAATTTTTGGTTTTTTTAACATAATAAAAAATTAAAATTTCTGAATATAGCTAAATTATGACCATTTTCTTCTTAGTTCTATTAGACAAAACATTCAAGGAGAAACCCAATGCTTTCTTTTGTTAAGTTACACATTTAGCCTCTCATAACTCTAATAAACATATGTTTTAATTTAGAGTATCTTTTCCCAGGAACATTGTTCAAAATAAGCAATTCTGTTTTGGTTATTAGTTCTATTGTAGTGTTTTAGTTTTAGTACTAATCTTTGCCTGAGACCCAACTTCATGTTACTTCAAGTAATTAAACAGAATACAATGCAAGCCCATTTTCCATACTTAAAAATCTTGTTTTGCTTCAGTTAACTGCTTGTGCATGAAAATTTCTTCATGGTCCTGTTTCCACTAGCCTTCTAGGCTATTGTCCAGCTCCTACATGTAGGTGGAAAAAGATCCATACTGCCAGTTATAATCAGAATCTTTTCTATACTCCTTTTCATGGATCATTGCGCTGTAGTCTTAAATTCACCTTTAAATACACACTTTATATCTTCATTTTATTTCCTTCTTTGTGACAATTTTATGCCAGCTTCACTGGGCCATGGGATGTCTTGATCTCTAATTAAACATTATTTCTCTCTCTGTCTCTGTCTCTGTCTCTCTGTCTCTCTGTCTCTGTCTCTCTCCCTGTGTGTGTGTGTGTGTGTGTGTGTGTGTGTGTGTGTGTGTGTATGGCAGAGAACCTGAGTTAGTGGATTGAGTAAATGTAATTGTCCAACAAATGGTGGACATCATTCAGTCTATATAAAGCCTGAATAGAACAGAAAAGTGAAGAAAGGGTGAATTAATTCTCTACCAGGGCTGCTTAAAATGGAATAGATCTACTATTCCCAGAACTCAACTAGCCGTCTGCTTCTCAGGCTCTCCTTTAATCACCACTGATAGCCTCTCCTGGGATTCTAGATTATAGAATATTTCAGCCTCCATGACTGTATATATATTTGTACACAGATATATCTTTATTTATTGGCTTTTGTGTTGCTCTGGAGGACCTGGTTAATATTATTTAATCCTGGTCATAGAATAACAGTTTGTCTACCTTGGAGTCAATTTCTGTTGATTCTGAAAGGCCCAGTTTCCTTACAAGTGTTATTGATTGACCTTCGACCATCCCACTTTGAATGACTGAATTCTTTTCAACATTTTGAGGCCTATTTTGAGAGTGTACTCTCAATATTTTGAGCATATACTGTGTATGAAAAATTAGACTACACTCAGGCAAAATACAGAGATGTCATGTATACTTAGCCTTTAAAATGAATAGAATTTGAAGATTTGAAGGAAAAAGTTCCTTGGGTGAAGCAAGAGGGTAAAGTAATACACACAGGAAGGGCTGCAGGCTGGTATGTTAGTGAACCAGACAAACTGAAATACATGATTAATGAAGGAAAATAATGAGTAAAAATACTGAATGTTAGCTCAGGGCAGGTTCATGAGTGCATGTAGGTGTGGTTGTTAAAGAAATCTCACATTTACAAACTTAAGATCTTGCAGGCTTACTACAAAGATCTTATGCTTTCTTCAGTCATTTGAGAGTAACTTACTGGCTTCATATTGCTTTCCTCCAGGTACTTTAGCATGTTTCTCTTAAACAGGGCATTCTTGCATGCAACCATTCAACTGTCAAAATGTGGAGTAACTACCCAAATATGAAAATGAATGCTACTAACTAATCCTTTCACCTCATTCAACTTTTGCCCAGTTATTGCAATATTGTGCTATATAGTGAAAAATGCTGATTTTTTAGAATCACTTGCTTTGGGGTACTTCTGGACACATCAGATACATGTTCTAGGTCCTTCAAACTACCAAAAAGTGTTGTCTCTTTCATTTATGATAAGTAGTGTTTATATCTATGTGGACAAGAGTTTTGATAATGGGTTGTGTGAGTTCCCTAGGAAGAAAGTATTAGGATCTGGCCTAAGAGGCTTACTTTGGTCCCAAGTCATTTTAGCATTGTGTTCCTAGTGTATTACAAAGCTTCTCTGTTAAAATCAGTTTTTTTTTTCATGTAAGAATTTTCTATTGATGACTTCTATAGTAAACCACAAGGTCTTGTCTAGATATCAAGGTGCAGACAAATATGAGTGTATCAGCCTCTCTCCTCCAAAGACAGGTAATAAAATTTCTGTCATGAGGCTGTGAAGGTGAACTCTTGGAAATGTATCCAGATGAATGAATGTGTCTGAAGTTGCATAGTGACAAAGCAGGCCTCTTTCTCTTACCTTGGTTTTATTGTAGCCAGTTTGATTTATCTAGGCCAAAGGCATGAAATTCTGAGCTGCCTGGTTTGTAACTTCTACTTAAACAAATGCATATAATGGGAATATATGATGGAATTATGCTGGAGAAAAGAATGGAATGCTCTTTGCTACCTGTGCTCTCCCTGGTCCCTGGTCACCACAGGTGAACATGTGACTCGGTGTTAGCTTCAATGGTGACTGATCCATGTATTTTACCCCCAGATGGACTCTCACCTGACAGCACAGAATGGTGACTCCCTCTCCCTCCAGAGCAACCACATTCACCGTGCGGTCTCCCAGTGGGGTTTGTCAGGACCAGAGTCATTCTGTGAAGTGTGGTGGAACTTCAGATCGTTCCAAGTTTTTGTTTCAATTTGGGAAATGTTTCCATTTAACAAGATGAAAAGTGATGAATCCATAGGACAGAAACAGATTTTTTTCAGATAGCATGCTTGAAAATTAAAGTATTTCACAGCATACCTGAAAATCGTAACTCTCTTAAAACATTTGAATTTTGTATGGAGTTAAATAAATTTTAAGCTCATGTGTCTCCATGTGTGGTTAGAGTGGCGATGTTACTAGTACGGCATTTTTCATGGGCTTATGCATTTCCTAACTTTCATCTGATTCTGCTGGCAAAGGTACCCAGAAGCATCAAAAGTTTCATATCATAGTGTACTTTCATCAGACTGTGTAGCTGTCTCCTCTCCCTACCTCATTAGTAAGAAAGTGGCTGTTCTGAAGTTGACTACAAAGCGTCCTGCTGATTTCATTCCCTGCTGGTACAGCTGTATTTTAACAAGGACAAGAGGGAAAACAACAGAAAATTATCCATGGCCCAAATCCCTGTAACAATAGAGAAAAAGAAATGTTCCCAATAGGGCTTTCATGATTGATTGTCAAGGTATGCACATACATGCTTAAATCGTACTGTATTTACTATTTAAAGTACTGCTACTTTTGAAATATAAATATATGTGAAATATCACCTTCTGCAGATGTTTATGAAACACATGAACATGAACACAAGAAGGGGTAATGAGAATACTCCAACTGTCTCCAAGTTATAAATGGAATTGTTCTCAATAGCCTAGGTGTTTTCTTGGCAAGTGAAAAGTCCTGAGTTCAATCCATGGTACTGAAAAAAAAAAAAAAGGAATTGTTGGTAATTTGGATCTGCTATGGGAAGATGGAGGAGCAGGATTTCCTGTGTGGTTTGCAGGGATGTTCCCTATGGACAGTGTCATTCCATTATACTAAACAAGTCTACATTGTTCCCAACTTTTGTCACATATTAGCAGAATACTGTGTCATAACATAGGAATGGAACGCAATGTTTGCTGTTTTATTTGACTTAAAGGAAATTTGTCACTGTGTTTGTTTTGGATGGAATTTACAGGATAATGTGCAACTTCTGGTAAAAGTGCTAACAAGGTATTTTTCTGGACAATTAACAATTTGATCTTAAAGTGCATATTCCTAGGAAGTGAAGATCTAGGCTGTGATATCTGCTTCAGAGATTCACACTGTTGTTCAGATAAGAAAAGTGACCTGAACAGAATTAATTTTTAAATGGTGAAGCAATATATAAATTATGATCTTTATTGTTACCAATGTTCATATTTATGATTACTCAAAATCCTTCTTATAAGCAAATAGAATCTATACAAAATGATTTAGTGTCTGTTCATTGTATTAACATAAATTCAGCACTATTCTACACTCTCCTCCCTTTCATGGACTCCAACAGGGATAACAACTGCTTAGAATGAGATGTAGTAAGTGGTAAAATAAGGTGCCTCGTAGGTGCTTGAAACGGCAGCGTAGAAGGACCTAGTTCTTCAGGTAACATTCTTCAGTCAACAGGTAGTAGCACTGGGTGCATCTTTCACATAACATTTCAAACTAGGTCTTAAGAGAATACAGGACCCGAAATTTTATTTTGGAAGAGCTATTATTATTCCAAAGAAAGCCTAAGCAACCTTATGTTATTCTGTTTTCCTTTACTTTCTCCATTTCAGAGGAAAAATTGTTAAATGAATTCCAAGCAAGCTACTTAAATGTTTAACTTTCCTTTTAAATTTTAATAGGTCTGTTAACAACCAGACCTATCACATTTAAAATTTTTGAGATTTTAAAGCTATTTAATGAGAACAAAAATTGACTTTGTAACATTTGAACATATATTTATTTACATTAGTAGAAGCAAATAATTCAGGATTATAAAGGTACTTCCTTATTCATATTTAAAAAATTAAATCCTCTCATATCTTCTTTGCTTATAATTTTAGAGCACTTATTACTCTCCTCTGCATATATAAAGAAGAAAAGACAGGAAAGTATAAGATGAATGCATATCTTGCTGTAGGGCTTGAAGGAATTCGATTTATTTTCAGTAGGTTTTAGAGCTTATGATTGACAGTGCTACACAGAGAGAGGATCATATGACAAACTATTGTTAAAGAAAACAAGAGCTAAATAGTACTTAAAATAATAAAAACATTTCATTTAGGAATTGTTGCAGTGTGAAAATGGAGACCTCAATATAGAATGGGGACAATTCTGAATTCAATATGGACAAATGGGATTTATAGTGAAGAGCTGAGGGTCAGTGGATAGAAAATTACTAAGAACAATATGAAGGAGAAAGGAAGACCCCGGTTAAACTGGCTTGAAGGGATCAGATATGGTCAGGGAGTAACTAGTTACATCAACTGTTGAGTGGGAACACATATTAGTGATGGGGGATTCTTGAGAAACTGATTTGGCAGGATTTTTGCTGAAATTGATCCATGGGAAGAGTAGAATTGAAAATCCACAAGCCAAGGCATTAGTTGAATAGAGGGTTCAGAGTACCTGATGAAAGATGGCCAACAAGAGTACCTTGATTTATATTTTATATGTAATTAGTGTGAAAATAGCTACCTAGGCAGGGTAGAGTTTGATCAAGTGGAAAATAGTTAAAACCTGTAAAACTTCCTTGTTATCAGTAATATGCGTGCTTACTTTTTGCTGTTCTTCCCTGTTCCTGACTCTTAGAGTCTTTAAATGACCAGGATGAGTCTTGATTAAATACCTAACCAATAGAATTAGTAATACTTTATTCAGTTTCTTTCTTTTCCATTTTCCTGTTCCTCCTGTTGTCGAGATTTTCCATAATTGTTATAATCTCAAATTGGAGAGTAGGAAATTGAAATCTTTCAAGAACTGGAAGAAATCCTTAGAATTTTAATACAATGATAGCTCTGGCCATTTTCAAAATCATTCAGGAAAGTACAAAATGCTATGCTGAGATTTTGTTTTCTTTAAACCATCGTGAAAATTGCTTATGTTATGCTACCAAGTAAAAATTGTGCCACTATAATAAGTACAAAGTAATACTGGCACAATTGTACACTCATGATTCCAATTTTTAAATTAAACAAGGAAAATATAACAGGGTTTTGCAGTGAATGTGTGCCATCATACTTCAGATTTCATTTATTTTCTCATTTATCCCAGCACCTCTTGAGATTCCTTCAGATTCTTTCATTTTTTCCTATTACAAAACAGAAAGCCTTATACTTGAAGAGCCTTTTGGTAGGCTAATTTAGAAACTATTCTCTCCAATGGGACAGTGAATGTATTTGTGCTTTCGATACTTGTTTACAGGTATATGGGAAATGAGACTGTCACCATTTTCAGTCCCCATTATATTATAGTTTCCTTGGCAACAAGAAAAGATTTTTCTGACTTAGTAATGATGAATGGCAGTACTGAGCTGAAGTAAAATTTGGAAGAAATCAGTTCCCAAGACATTTTTGAACTTCTTGGTTAGGGAGCAAAATGGCCAAGTTTTATATTTCCTATGCATGTATAGATGTACAATATTAATCTGACCATGAAAAATATTTTTCTGAGATTTTCATTAACTATTCAAAATTAATTTTAATTTACACAATACAAAATACTTTAAAAATATATATCTCCTAGAAAAGATGCAACAAAGCTTGTTGAAAATTGTTACTTCAGAACTGAAAATTATGGGCCGGGGAGATGGCTCAGTGGAATAAATGCTTGCCTGGCAAATGTAAGGGTTCAATCCTGAGTTTAATCCCTGGCTCCACCAAAAAAAAAAAAAAAGGAACTGAAAATGAATGTTAGAGAAATAAATCATTTACTTTAAAAATGAAGTATCTATCAAATGGGGACTGTGAAATATATTAGAGAATTAATATATTGTCCAGTACTTTTCTATTTTTTATTATATGATAAAATTGATTACATTATGTACTAAATGTCATTATAAAAAAACCATCCTGCTTAGTATTTCTCTCTCTTTCTCCCTCTCTAGGAATCAGACTCAGGATCTGAGGCTTGCAAGCCATGCACTTATGCCTCTGAGCTATCTCCCTGGCACAGCCTTTTCTTTTTAAGAATAATAATTTTGAGGGCTGGCCAAATGGCTCACCATATTAAAGTGCAGGAGCCAGAGGTTTGACCTCTGGGCCTGCTGTGCCAGCCCCGCCTCCTGGGCATAATGAGATGGCAATTGAGACTGAGCATGGGGCATGCCCCTGTAATCCCAGCTCTTGGGAGGCTGTGAACAGGTGGATCACTATGAATCTGATCCAGTAGTGAGACCCTGAACACCCTGTAGACCATTCCCTAAAATACAAAAAAAAAAAAATAAAAAAAAAAGAATAACAATTTTGAGAAAATAATTTAGAAAATAATTAAAATAGGTATGTGCTTGAGATAGTAGAGATATATTAATATTTTATGGGGAAAATACCATTAAATTAAACCAAGGGAACATGCTTTTCAGGACATTTCACACTGCCTTTTAATGCACAACCCATTTAAATATGATTTATCTCGGTGGTGCTATGCTGTAGCGGGCAGTCATTAGGTCTCCAAAGCATGAGGCTAGTGAAATTTATTAGGAGTTAGCTATTATGTGTACTGAGATTTTTTCCCAGTTTAAAGTAATTAATATGAAAAACAATCTGGCCATTTAAAATGAAATGAGAAGTAAATGGAAATAGTGTTTTCTCAGTGAGGCAGGCATAAATTTTGGATATCAAAAGAAAATAGAACAAGTATAAGACACATAAACTTCTCAAATTATTCTAGTTTTAAGAAGAGGAGCATATTTTCAGGAAAAATGGAAATCAAATGATGTTACCTAAAATGATCTATTCTTCATACAAGTTCTGCCTAATTCTCTAGTTCATCATTTTATGACACTGATTCTTTATTTTCCTAGTTTGGTAAAAATTGCATTGAAGAAAGTGAAGCAAAGCCGGGCGTGGTGGCACATGCCTGTAATCCCAGCACTCGGGAGGCTGAGGCAGGAGGATTGTTGTGAGTTCGAGACCAGCCTGAGCTACAAAGTGAGCTTAAGGCCAGCCTGAACTGCATAGTGAGACCCTGTCTCAAAAAGACAAAAAAAAAAGAAAAAAAAAGAAAAAGAAAGTGAAGCAAGTAATAAAAATAACTTAAAAAAAATGTATTTGGCACAGAGTCTCACTATGCAGCTCAGACTAGTAATGACCTCCTGTCTCAGCTTCCCCACGGCTGGGACTACAGGTGTGCACCATCAAGCCCAGTCTCTGTGGCTGGTTCAGTACACTTGAGGGCAGGGCCAGAATGGCATGTGGCACTGGGGATCAAATCCCCATCCCTGTGCTTATACAAGTAGTCACTTAGTCCACTAAGTTATCTTACCAGCCTCCTAGAAATAACATTAAATTGGTAAGAAGACATTTTGATGAAAACTTTGACAGGTAGGTCTTGGTAGGGATCTTACTTGAAAATGCTGATATTGACACACTCCTGGAAGTTTTTACTTATATAAGTTCTCCATTTGAGACTTACAGATTCTTCTTAATATAGTCAAGACACAGTTTCCCAGCCTCTAAACTTTGAAGCAACTTCACCTTCATCAGGAGTAAGGTTGCTGCTCCAAAATGTTTTACCCTTCTCCACAGAAAAAGGGTTAAGACCCTTTGGAAAGGTCAGAGTGCTGTACTGATAGACACAAACATCAGTGGCGCTTAGAGTTCTCATCAGATTCTGAGGACCCATCCCAGATGTTTGAAGTCAGCAGGTCTAGGCCAAGAATCTGTGCCCCAGGTAAGTCTGGGGCAGGGTAGCCTTGCTCTACTCTTGAGAAACGCTGATGTGGAAACAAGGCTAAGATTATCAAATTAAATTGTTCAAGGTCCAATCTTAATGCAAGCTTTTTTTTTTTTTTAAGTTTTTAATGCTTTATTTCTTTTTATTTATTTATTTGGATACACTGTCTCACTATGCAGTTCAGCTTCCTAGGGATCCCACAGTGCTGGAATTACAGGCATGTGCCTCCACTGGGGGTCCCACATCTGCGCAGCATGCGGAACTCAGGATGAAACTTTGCGCTTGCCAGGCAGTCACTCAGACCGCTAAGGTGTCTTCCCAGCCTTGGCACAAATTTATAAGCTTCCATTTAGTTAGCTTTACATTACTATATGCAAATATCTGTGATAAACAACTGATGAAGAGAAGAAGTCTGTTTCGAATCTTAGTTTTAAAGGTGTCAGCCCATGATCAATGGGCCCGATTGCGTTGATGTTTGTGGTCAGAGAGCACATAATACTGGCAAGGAAAGGCAGACAAAAGCCTGTTTGCCAAAAAGTAAAAGGAGAGCGGCCAGGGTACCCACAAGGCCCTTTGAGGTTATGTGACCCTCTGATGTAAGACTTCCTATTATGTACCAGTTCTCAAGGCTCTGCCACCTCTCCAAAGTGCAAGAGCTGGGCCCAAACCTTGAGCATGGGCGCCCCTTGAGGAACATTTCCATCTCTGAACTGTAGCACTTTGTGATGGCGATAAAGCTGTCCTCTGAATTCTCTGGGTCTCTTCAAATAACAAGGCACTGGTGGCAGAGAAACTAAGGCTACAAGACTTCCTTTGGAGCCAATGCATGAGTCAAAGGGAAAGAATGGGAGGAGAGATATGAATTAAGAAGAAAAGTGGGGATATTTGGGATGGATTACTGATCTAATGATGAATGTTACGTGTTCTTGGAGAAAATCTTTACAGTTTTTATCTCATTATCTGTTTGTCTCGGAGTTGATATGGTCTGAAGAAAAATTACCCTATACAGTACTTAAATGGTAATAATCTTTTGTTTTAGACGAAGTTTACTTATGTAGGAGCATTCCCTCAATTGCCACAATGACATGGAGCCATATTAAATTCTACACATTTTATTTTCATAGGCCATTCTTGGCTTCTCTTCAAAGTAAAGTGAATTCACACAATTTAAAAATTATCTGCATATCATGTGTCAATTAAGTTTTCACTTTGACAATATAACTTCCACATGCTTTAATGATACTGAGTTAACTTGCATTCTGTTTTTTATTTCTGGTACACTTTTTAGGTTGGCATGGGCTGATTTACAAAAAGATTGCAGAGATAGTTGAAAAAATTCTACGTGTCTTTCATTCAGTTTCTCCATTTTTTTAAACCATACTACATATCTCAAAACTAAGAAATCAATATTGATGCATGCTATTAACTTGAACTCCCAACATTTCATTACCTTTCCACGATTCTTTTCCCAGTCTGGAAACTATCTCGGAAGCCACATGGTATTTAGCCACCGTGCCTCTTTAATTTTCTTAAGTGATAGTTTCTCAGTCTTTTCTTATTTTTTGTAATTGCTATTAATTTAACTTAAAGTTATTCATGGTAACCTTGATTATATGGTAACATAGCACTTTCCAGATTTGTCTACTTTAAAGTTATTGCTTTTTCCCTCTTTCTATTTTTCAGAACTCAAGTCACTAACTTCATTCTATATTAAAGGTATAGGAGATCAATTTAGTAACTATTTTAATTTATGTAAGGACATAAATTACTTGGAATTCTTCTGTAATATTTGTTTATTTCTCTCATGTGTTTATTGCTGTCTTTTATCTGGGATACTTATTATATACGTTTCGAGCTTCTGTTTTTCAAATGCTTCCAGCTTTAACACACGAGACTTCTCTGTCCCTTTGATATGACCTATGGTTTTGTGTAAGTACTGCCTTCCTTTCTGTAGCCACAGGATGTTCCAGGCTTATCTCACATGGGCCTATTGTAAGGCCAGTTTTGGAGATCAATTACTTTTGATTTTTAAACTCATAAAAGACAGAAAGTAAATGTATTTATTGTTCTATGTAAAAAATCTATTACAGTGTTACCAGGGTTTATGAAGATACCCATGGTAACAATGTAAGAGCAGTATTGGATCTATTAAGGTCCATCTCATGGTAGACCAATATGTGATGATATAAACCTTATATAGCCTGATGACATTCTTAGAAAAATGATGAGGATGTTTTTTTAAAGTTTATTTCCTTATTTATTTTTGGTAGTATTGAACATTGACCCCAGGGCCTTCACACTGAGCTGAATTTCCAGCCCTTTTAAAAATAATGCATTATTAATATTATTATTAATCATTATAATTAATTGAGACTAAGGGTTTCACTGAGTTCCCCAGGATGGGCTTCAACTTGTGATCTTGACTACATTTTCACTTTATTTATTTATTTATTATGGCGGAACCGGGGATTGAACTCAGTTGACTCAGTTTTCCAAAGGGATTGATTCCTTCAAGCTCCTTCTCCTCCTGCATCTGTGTTCCTGTAATAATTGCCATAGCAATTATCTCACTATTGTATAAGACTTAGTATTCTTATCTATATGTTCTGTAAGATGCTAAATTCCTTGAGATAACCAACTGTGACTTGATAGTTTCTATATTCCCATTCCTTTCTCAATTCCTTATAACTTTTATCCTTATCTTTAAGTCTAATTGACAAAACTTAAATACTGAAGTTATTGTGAAACGTTCTGTCTCAAGGGGAAATATAATATACCACGGAATTACAGATATTATTTGTTCTTCTCTAAATTTAATTTATTCATGACATTTCTTCTCTTTCCCCATAATTAGCATGAATAATTCAGAGGAGGCAATATCCTGTCTAGCTGTGAATACGAAGTTCGCATGCAGTTGACTCAATTTTCCAAGCTATTGGAGAGGAACAAAAACAGATAATCCAAAAATCACTTACATTTGTGTCTAGAATATATTTTAGTATTGGTGAATGCTCTAAGAACTCCTAATATTTCATACAAAAGATGGGAGACACATATGCTTGACCTTATTCTTCAGACTACTAAAAGCCGCTCTCCTGGTTAGCTTTTCCACACACTCCGCAGATGGCCTGCTTTTACAAGGATCCTCTGGAAACAAGAGGAAATTATTTATTAAAGAAATAAAATAAATAAAAAGCAAAATGAACATTTGTTCTGTGCTGTGGTTTAATTTAGGACATCTTCCCCTCAAATATAGTGTTCTCTTATGTCTTCCTTGTATAAAGTAATGTTCTGGTTGTGGTAATAAAAGTTACACAAATGAAATAGGCTGTAGTATTCTTAGGATCTTAAATCACTATAAAACCAACGGGGTGACTTCTAGGGATGACAGAGCAGATTTATATTTTCCTCATTATACCTATTCATTTATATCAAACTATTCATTTATATCATTTTTAAGGGAAAGATTAAGAACTCCTAAGAATGAAAAGTTTATCTTTCCTTAACAAAAATACTCTCTGAAAGCATTCCAGAAATTATAAAACACGGATGAAAATTAGTCATCATGCTTTTGACTAAAAACTGTAAAAGTATTCTTAGGTATAAACATTCCAGGTTCTTTACTATAGCTTCTTACCTTGTTAACAGTCATTCTTTAGCAATGACTACATTTTTACTTTATTTATTTATTTATTTATTTATTTATTTATTTATTTATTTATTTATTTATTTATTTATTTATTTATGGCAGAACCAGGGATTGAACTCAGGCCATTGCACTTGCCAGGGAAGGACTTATTCCACTGAGCCATATCCCCAGACCCTACATTTTCACTTTAGTGACTACAGTGCTCATGTAAACCTTGACATTCAGTGTGGATGTCATTGGTCACTCTGTCTCTTTCCTGTGGGCAAAACCACGTGGCTCTGGGTGGGTTGAATTTTGACTGTGATGGGTGTACAGATAGAAAATTGATACAAGTTGCTCCACTCTGAGTGCACCTAGAACTTGTGGTCAGTAGTTGGGGTGACAAACACCCACCTTTTGCATTGAAAGAAAAAGCATTCGGGATTCCTGGCAGCCATCTTGTGGCCAAGAGAAGAGCCCATCTCAGCAGAAAGCAGAGGATTCTTGGAGTTACAATTTAGTCATAAAATCAAGCTGTACCCAAAGCCTATTTTTCTCTCAACTATATTAACTAGCATTTTTATTACATACAACAATTTAAATTGGCATTTCTGTAGTTTGCAACTTAACAACTCTGAAACAGCCATGAGGAACTGTTGGCCATGTTTATCTGTCAGATGTCAGATCAGTAAGTAGGACATTCCTCAAAGTGACAGAACCACAGCAACAGTCGCAACTCCACAGTAACACAGGAAAGAATTTTCATTTGTAGTATGCATGGTGATTTGGATCCAGACCTTATACATGAGTCTAGTTTTTCTTTTTGTAGTTTGTATTTCCTTCCTGATCATGAAAAATATGAGAAAATGTCTTAAAATTTGGGTGGTCTCCTGGAAAGTTATTTTTTCAATGATCGAGTTCTACTTTTTCATTTATAATTTGAAAAACTGAACCTCAGAGGTGTCAACTGAGTTGTACAAATGATGGTCTCCTTCCCTCTTGAATCCTGTAGTCTCTACTCCATGGCAGTATTCAGTCTATAAAGAAGTGTAAAAATGAGAGATTGCGTGAGACAAACAGTACAGCTCACCACTACCAAAATCTCAAGACTGAATACAGCTAGCCTTTCTGTCCCTGCCATGTGACTCTTTGTGCTTCCAACATTCTTCAGACCTTGTGATTTGCTGAAATGGATGTGGAGTGCAGCTGTATGGGCATCTGGCTCTCTAGCTATTTCACCAAGTCCTAGAGCAAGCCTGTCATTTCACCATCTTGAATGTAAAGACTGGCTCAGTGTCTCCTCGTGGAGCAGTAGTAAATCCACCTGCTGTAGGAAGTCACTCAAACTTGGAATTGCTTATTACTACAGCAAAGATGGCTGATGTGCAGAAAATCAGGAGTAAAAGGTCCTCATGATATAGAATAAGAAAAGTGTACAGGCTTGCACATTTAGAACGCATCTCATGTGTTTCCAGGTTGTTCATCCATGAATAAGGTCATTATAGTATAACTTTTCTTTCTACCTAAAAGACACAATACTGGTTTATTTCTTATGCTAGTAATGTCTCATAAAATATAGACTAACCTGTATTATTTCATCCTGGTTGTGAGGAAAGAGAATAAATAGCATAAATAAATCACATTTCCAGCAATGTCACATTATCTCTACTAGCATGGTACCTAAATCTACTGTTGTAGGGCAACACACCTTTTAAATGTGTCTCACACTTGACTGTCAGCATTGAGTGAGGCCACTATACCTACCCGGAAGAGCTAAAACATTTCCAAGAGAGAGCAGTGTGTCATCCACATATCAAAGAATGAAGAAAAGCTGACAAGCTAAGCTGAAGAGAAGTGCTCAGCAGCTGCAAAGCCAAGAAGTCAGCAAGTAGCTTCTTATAGAGTAGAGTGTGAGGAAGAGCAGATGTGGAACCATGACAGACTAGGCTTACTCAGACTGAGATGGGGCCTTTTTGCTATGTGTAATAAAAAGTCCTGTAAGGAAAAAAAAATTTAAAAACTCAAGATTTTGACATGATTAAAATTGAGTTTTACAGGCTGGCAAGATAGCTCAGTGGGCTCAGTGCCTGCTTAGGCAAGCACAGGGACTAGGGTTCAATCCCCTGCACCACAGGCAGTACCAGCCCTACCCCCTTGGGCACACTGAGTTGGCCACTGAGAGACCAGGCATGGTGGCACACACCTATAATCCCAGCACCGGGGAGGTTGAAATAGGAGGATCGCTATGAGTATGAGCTGCATAGTGAGACCCTGTACCAAATACATCTAAAAAAATTGAGTTTTACTAAAATCTCATTTGGTGACAGGAAGAGAATAAAACAAATGAACACTATTAACACTCACCTGGAGACTTTTAAAGCCATTTATATCAGCGTGGATAAGAAATGCCAGGGTCTGCATTGAAGCAATGGTTCGTTTTTTAAAAAATTAATTTATGTTTTATTATTTTTTTAATGGTTGAGATTTGTTTAATGAGGCACACCCTGCTGACTTTTGTCAGGGTTGAAGTAGAATAAATCGCATTCTCTGGCTGGGGAGATGGCTCTGTAGAATAAGTGCTTCCCTGACAAGTGTAAGGGCCTGAGTTTAATCCTCAGTTCTGCAAAATGGAAAAGAAAAAGAAATCACTTTCCCTAAGTAGGTGGACAAGTTGGAAAGCTAGCAACATGCTAATTGAAAAGAAAAAGAGGACTTTATACCATACAATACTTTTGGGCTCTAGGCTGGAGTTGAGTAATGTTTATTACCTATCCGGTCTTAGTTATTAACTTAATTTTTATTTTTTGAGCTAGAGTTTCACCACATCATGCAGGCTGGCCTTGAACTCACAGTAATTCCCCTGTGTCAGCCTCCCCAGTGCTGGGATAACAGGCATGTGCCACCAAATCCAACATAGTTATCCATCTTTCCCAAGTGTCAGTTCCCTGATCTGTAAGATAGATACAATGAAAACAAGAGATGGTACAGTCAAGGACTTTACTTGCATTGTGATAGTGGTGATGAAATGAAATAGGGCATGGAAATATTTTAATCTTGCTTTTGACTTTTATGAAGTGATAAAGAGTTTTCTGAGTGTGTAACACCCAGCTGTCATATGACAGAGGGGAGGTGGAGCTAAAGGAGTAATAACACACATTTAATTGCACATAGAGACTCTGATTTTCCTGTAGGAGACCCAGATGGAATTGTCCAATAAGTAGTTGACAATTTAAAGAGACATCTAGCAGGTGATTGCCAATTCAAGATCTGGGGTGTAAAAGAAGGATAGGTGATAGGTAGCTCATATAAAAGTTGATGCTACATATGTGCAAGGTATCATCAGAGAGAATGTATGGGAATCAAAAGGGAAGAGGGGTGGAAGGGCGAAAGGTGGTTGAGACAGGATGGCCTGATGGTGGGTGGGAATCAGTGTGACTTCTTTTTACCAGGAAAGCCATTATCTTTTTTGATTTCATTAGTGCATGTGAATATAGAATCATGAGGTTCATGTTGGTAAGTTGGCATTTGGGTTAACATGTCCCTATATTTTGGATCTTGTTACCACTCTCCCTTTCTTCCCTATTTCTTCAGATTGCCCTCCCTGGCTCCCAGAGTCTATGCATTGCTTGCTGTCTTCTCAACAAAGGCAGCTTTAAAGGAAAAGGTTTATAGCTGAGTAATACTCTATTGTATAAAAATACCACATCTTTTTCATCCATTCCTCGGGGTAAATTCTGAGGGGATTTGATTGATCTTGTCAGATACAAAAGTTACATTTCTTGTTTTCTAGGTCTTGCTTCATCTTGGTCTTAAGCATCCAGCAGAAAATTATAAACACAAGGTATAAAAAGTAAAGCCATATTAATATGCCGAGCTATAAAAGGCTCAAGTCAACAACTTCCAACATTGCCAGTCCTACAGATAACCCACTACTATTATGAACTACTGGACTATATTGGATTATTTTGCTGAGTTCACACTCCTACAACATTTAAATGCCAATGGAATACGCATCTCTGATAAAACTAAACAAAAGAGGGTATACAAATAAAAGACCATTTTGTATCTGTATATACAAAATGGTTAGAAGATATACAGCTACTTTCTCTTTATGAAATATGAAGAAAATGAATACTTTCTTTGTACTAACAGTTTTTAGAGAGAATATCATATCTGTATCTTGTACTGTGAATAACCACTGCAAAGTCAATAATATGCAATATATTAAATATTGAAACTGTCTTACTAATTGGTTTTGAAACTGTCTCATTGCTATTTCTTTCTTAATGAAATTAATAAAAAAGAAAATATTTAGATTCAGGGAAACATTCTAGGGAGTGGCATATAGTATGATGGAACCATTAAATGTAGATAGCTGGGAAGTAGTGGTATTCTTCAGGAGTGAGATGTATTACAAAACGAATAAGAAGGGATCAGATAAGACACTGAATGGAGAGAAGACTGAAGAGACTGTTAATATGTTAGCACTTGGGTGCTCCATTGCTTTGAAACTCATTAAATTTGGAACTGAATGCCCCTGGACATGCAAACTGTGTCCCTGTGAGTACTGTTTGATACTTGATGTGCAAGCTACAACTTGTCTGTGTTGATTGTCTGGTGACACATTACCTTTTCCAGCCAAAACAATTTGTTCAGGACTCATCGTCTTTGGTAGTAGTTTCGCTTCATGGAAGCAATCAATGATGAGTATTAAGGTGCCACTGTAGCCTCCTCAGTACGGGCTGCATCACTACTGGTAACACAAATAATATAGTTTTGGTCATAGTAATATGATAAGTTTAAAACCATATTTTCCAAGCCTCCCTACAACTGGGTGGCTGATGAGCTCTGTAAAGGGGTCCTCAATTGAGAGATAGGTCCTTTTCCCCTTCCCCAATTTCTTTCTCTTAGCAAAACGAGAATGAAGGGCAGAAGTCACAGTAACCAACTAGGGACTTTAGAAAATCAAGAGAATCACACAAACTTCAGCACTAACATTCTTGACCTCTTGAATCAATGGCATTAGTTGTTTACTTTTATTATGCGAAAAATGTTTAAGTCCTTGTTGTCAGAAGTTTGTTTATAGCCGCTGAATGTGATTGTATCCTGACAAGTATCATAAGTAGGTGATCTATGATCCATGATTAAGAGGATGTAAATATAAAAATAAATATTCCTAATCAAAGGTATAGCTTCAACTTCCCTACTGCCTTTGGACTGATTTAGTATTCTTGTCACAGTAGGGAACATAGAAAACTATTTTATTGTCAGATACTCAGTTGAACCCTCCAAAAAATCTCTTTATTATTTCTTCCTATTGCTTTCAGTTCTTTCATTCCATGTCTTCCCTTAACTCACCTCTCTCCCTGATTCCAGTAAGATGCTTTCTTGCTTACCAAACTCCTATTCACTGGTTGTAAAGCAGTTGAAAAAATAAAATTCCAGCAGATAGGAAGATATTTAGAAGTTATCTTTAAATGTTATAGAGGAAACATAATTAAGTAACATTTCTTTTAACCACAGAAACTATTTTGGTTTTGTAAGCAATTAGAAAGACAGTCACCCCCAGCGGATTTGTCCACTGAGGAGTTTATAAGTGACTTACTGTTAGGAGGTGAGATTTAACAAGAGGAGGCAGGTCACTGGGGTATGGCCTGGAAGATTTTATCTTTGCTATTCTGCTACTCCTCTCTTTTTCTCTTTGTCTCTCTCTTTCATGCCACCTTGCTACAAGCTGTTTCTCCTGTGCTATGGCCCTTTGTCATGCTGCCTTTTCTTGGAGACTGCTGCATAGGGACTAAAGCCTGCTCTGTGAACCAAAACAAACCTGCCCTCATTTAAATTGTGAGTGCTGTGTATTGGATCTCACTGATGAGAAACCAGCTAAGAAGGAAATTGGTACCAGAATTGCAGTCACGGTTATAATACTACCTAATTACATAGTTCATACACTTTTGGAAATAGTTGTAGGAGGAATTTGAAAACATTTGGAAATGCCAACTGAAGAAGTTGCCCTAGAATGCTATAAGCCCCAGCTTGATGGGATATTCTGGTTAGAGCTCAGAAGACAAGAATGCTAACAAAAATGCATATGAA
>PVKA01032352.1:0-25387 GCA_004027165.1 Ctenomys sociabilis
AAAGACAAACCAACACAAGAACAATAAAAATGACACAAAACTTCAAAACAAGATAAGAAATTAACAACAGTTATTAGATCATATATTGTTATCTTCAATGCAGTTGCTCAGATTACCAGATATAACAATGAAAGATTGATCAAACAATTAAACATTAACTGTTCCTTTCAATAAACCAATGACAATTAGTAGTATAATAATCTTAGTGATATATATATATATATATATATATAATATAATATATATATATATTATGTATATACCTTTTTTCTTCCCTTCATGTGTAAGAACAGAATAAGAAATATCAGATGGATGTGACCTGTAAATCTCCAACCACTTTTACATGAAGGTCCAGTCAGGTCACAGGCATCTTGCACAGTATGAATAATTTAATTCCTTGCTTTGGGGGACACAACAATTTTATTAGTTTAGTCAATATGATGGTCTTGGCTAACATGTTTGCCCAAATACTTCCTGTATTCATATATCAAACAGTAACCTCCCTAAGAATAGACTTGAATCAGGGGTGAAAGTGTCTTGGTATTCCTCAAATGAAATCTGGCAGAACAGATCCAAGTCTTACCTATAAATTCCAAGCCAGGGCTTTAGTGCACTGATAAAGGGAGAAACACAAACCAAATTAGCCAAGTGCTGCTAAGGATTCTTTCATTACAAACTTATGAGCAAGTGGGACACAGTTGCAAGATTTTGTTACGTGAAAACATCAAATTTTGGGTACTATACAGGCTGGCAAATCTATTAGAACCAAGGCAAGGACTCCTGGGTACAGGACTACACTAAGTACCAGCTACAGTTCAGTATGGCAGCAAAAGAAACAAAAAGACTATCAAGCAGTCACTATACTTAATCATTTTCAAAACTCAGATCTAACATATAATTGATATTCTGTTATCCCTGGGTCCTGCAGCAGCATGGACTTGACCAACTTCAGACTTAAAATATTTAGAAAAATATCTGTACATGCTCAGACTTCTTTCTCATCATCATTTCCTAAACAATAGAGTATACAAGTATTCATATAGCATTTACACTGCCTTAGGTATTATGAGTCATCTAGAGAGAATGTAAAGCATACAGAAGGATGTGACTAGGTTACATGCAAATATCATGTCCTTTTCTGTAAAGGACTTGAGCAACCATAGGTCTTGGGGTCCATCTCAGCTAATTTTGTCTCATTGCTGGGATAAAATACCAGAAACCCAAAATTAAAAAAGAAAAGGTTTATTTAGCTTACAGTTTGTGGATGTTTCAGTCCATACTCAGCTGGCTCCAAGGCAGAGTGGCACATGAAAGAGGGCAGCAGTTCATGGTGAGGGAAAACAGTAAAACAGCAAGAGCAAAAAAGGAGGAGCAGAGACAGAGAGCAAGCCTCTGTCCCTTCCTTATATTGCATTCAGGCTACCTGCCTGAGGGTGGTGTAGCACTCACACCCATAATCCTAGTAGCACTCATACCTGTAATCCCAGAGTTGGATCACGAATCAATCACAAACTCTAGAAACCTGCCCCATGACTGCATAAGGCTTTGTGGGAACAACTAGTCACAAACCATAACAGTGTCTGTGCAGGGGACAAGTCATCCTGGAACCAATCCCCCGAAGATATCAAAGGAGAATTATAATTTTAATTTTCTTTTTTGAGTAAAAAAATAAAAATGGAAAGGAGAGAAAAAATCCACTTACAAGTTAAAGTTTAATTGGCATACACTCTCTCATTCCTTTATTATGAAGATGTGTACAAGGTATGTACATCTAAAGTAGGTAGCTGATCTAGTTTATAATAATTTTTACATAAACTGGTAATTTGCTTTTTAACCTGACATTTTTACCAGATGTCCTTTTTTAAACTTTTTAGATGGCTGAGTAATATTCCTGCTGTCATTGCTTTAGGAAAGCATCTTTTTATTAATTAAAGTTTCCATAATCATGGGTTAAATGCAATAAATCCAATTTCCTGAAAGCTTTCATTCTAAAAGAGGAATTTCACCAGAATGCAAATCCTGGTGAATGTATTTCAGGGGCTCCTTCTAGGTTGACATTTCTCATGTCATTTTACATTTGGGCTTAAGACACATCTCATATGGCTTTGATTTGTACTCTCAGCAGACTTCAAAAAGGCAATTCCAAGTGGAAGTTTATTCACATACAACTATGTTTAAGTGATGTTAAAATGATGTCTTAAACTAACACAAGTCAGAAAGTTCAAAGTCATGGTTAGATCCTGGGCCATGTTCCCACCCCTTCCTTCTTAGATATTTTAGGTAAACAAAAAGCAAAGATTTCAAGTAACAGCTTAACTATAAACTATACTCAGGAGGCTAAAGAAAAGTAAAACTTTTACATATTTCAAAGATACATTTCATCATATCTCTTGATTGCTGAAGTTTTAGGTTGTATTTAAGAATGAATAAAAGAATGAATGAATGGATGAATGAATGAATGAATGAGAAAGAGAAAACTACATTACCTAAGGAAAACCTCTGCATCTAAGACTTTTACACAATATTTATTTATTTATTTATTTATTTGGTACATGATCTCACTTTGGGCAGCTCAGAGTACCTCCCCAGTGCTGGGATTAGAGTCACACACCCCCACAACAGGTTACATAGCCTGTGTGGCATGCGGGGCATTTAATGAACACTAGATGAATACTTGGGAGTGCACATGATTTCCGAGATCATTCAAATAGTCAAAAGTACAATGTAAAAACATAAAAATGGAATATGTAAAACTAGTAAATCTCCAAAAGTTTAATTCACTTAAAGACAAAACACCTTTACTGTAATTGATTTTGTGTGTCTGTGTGTGGTACCGGGCATCGAAAACAGTACTTTTGCACTGAGCTACATTCCCAACAATTTTAATTTTATTTCACTTATTTATTTATTTATTTTTGAGACAGGGTCTCACTATGCAGTTCAGGCTGGCCTTAAGTTCACTTTGTAGCTCAGGCTGGTCTCGAACTCACAATAATCCTCCTGCCTCAGCCTCCCGAGTGCTGGGATTACAGGTATACGCCACCACGCCTGGCCTCACTTATTTATTTTTGAGAAAGGGAGTGTCTAACCTGCCCAGGCAGGAACTGAACTTGTGATCTTCCTGCCTCAGTTGCTCAAAGTGCTGAGATTTATAGTGCTCTAAAACACAGTTTCCAAAGTTCTAATTTTATTTCGCTTTTAGTGATATGCCTATTGCTTAAATAAAACTATTTTTTCTCTTATTAAATATATAGTTAGCTTTACAGGTTAATATTTAAAAGCAGTCTATCAATTTGTCTAGAAAACATGCCTGCATTGTGGTCTAAATAGATTAACTGGATGCAAGATTGGTAAAATGGCAGAAAGTGATTAGGAGAAAGGATTGAGTCTAAATTCCAGACCTTAAGCATGTAGCTTCAGGGTGCCTCAGTTTCCAAATACGTACTTGTAGAATGGAGCTAAATGATCATATCTACTTCAAGGGATGGGGTGAAAATTAAGTGATCATGTCAGTGTAAAGTGATTAGCCATTTACCAGGAACATAGTATTTGTTACTATCACTATGTTGAAGGTATTTATATTGATTTTCTATGATAGAAAATAGTGATTCTTGGGGCTGGGAAGATGACTCAATAGAATAAGTGCTTGCCTGCTAAGTGTAAGGGCCTGAGTTCAATTCCTAGTTTCACCAAAAAAAAAAAAAAAAAAAAAGAAGAAGAAGAAAATAGTGATCCTTACACTATGATTTTCCCCACTTATCTGGCCTTTGTCTATTCATTTGTTCAGCAGACATCGGTGGGAAGTCCTCTGAGGTGAATGCCTGCTCTTAGGCACACTGGGAGAAGGCAAGGCTATGTGCAACCAGATCTTGCCTTGAGGCAAGTAAACTGAGCAGAAAAGACAAAGACCAGTCTAGGCTTTACTATAACCTAGAATAAAAAGGCTCTGCCTCTCAGGGCTTATAGCAAGAGGGAGCCTTTTGGATAAGGTGACCAGCAAAAGCCTGGAAGATCACCCTGCTTGAGCAAAGAAGTTGGTCAAATGTTCCACTCCACACATCACCTCTTCTGCTCACCACCTGATCTTGCAGCTGGGAGCAGATTCTTAGGTTCCGTATCTGAGGACCTTGGGGCCATGTGCTGCCCATCAACCTACTAGATTTTTTTCTTATTAAGAAGTATTTAACAGGTGATTCAGTACCTATTTCACATAAATTTCCACTATACTCTTTCTGTTAACTGATGCTACATCTCAGCAACCACATATCACACGTGCGATACTGTTTAACAAGATATGGTGAGAATCATAAACAAAAGCATACTTTGAAGGTGGAGGTAAGGCCCTTAACCTAAAAGGTAGTTATGGGTGCTGCATAAGCACAGGCTGAAGAAGACAGTTTTCTGATTGTGGTTAACAATGAGCTTACTAGTTAATAAGTAAAACATTAGCCATCCTGTGCCCGATATGTGGGGAATCCCAAGGTCAAAGCTGTGTTAAAGCATAACCAAACATAGAAAAACCTTGGGAAAGAAATCTGTATTCCACACATGGGTTTCGTTAAGGGAAAAGTTTTCAGAAGGTCAGTTTTCTACAATATGAAAAAAAAAAAAGAACAATAAGAAATTGTGAGCAAAGTGAATGGGCTTTCTGAGGATTAGTGGCAGGATGTTTGGGGTGAATGTGTAGCCAAAAGTCACTGACATCAAGAGGTCCTGGCTCTCCCAGGTAGGCTTTCTGATAAGGTCATTCTATTAATGAAAATGTCCTGTGTGGTCGTTAGGGGATCTATTTTGTGAAGAAGAGTGGGAAGTTTTTCTAATACCACTCAAATATTTTGAATCATTCCCACTTAAAAGCAAAGAACTAATTTACTCTTATGCCTAAAATGTTTATAGTTAAGGCTGTATGACTTCTCAAATTGTACTTAATGTGATACAGGAAATTGAGAAAACAGTCCTCTTCAAACCTTTTGTTTTTAAACAGTGTCTGCTGGTGCCAATAGCCTTTCCCTTTCCTTTTGCATCAAATCTTTGGAAATTCCAAGCACAAAGAACCATAAGATTTAGAAACACTGTCCTTATAAAGGAATTTCTTATAAAGGAATCAATTTTCTTTTTAAAGATAATCAAACATGACAGGGACATGTTCATATTTGAAAATAATTCATACTTGAGTCAAAACCATAGAAAAACAGTATCATAATATTTTCAACTGCTTTGACCACATTCTTCATCATAGTAAGTGTAAGCAATAAATTTCATATAGTTGTGATCTCACCCACACATGCACAAATAACTGTAGACTGACAAAATAATGCATTTTATGCATGCATGCCACTGTAGCATTTCCCATCCTAGCCAAAATTGCTAGTTATGCACACTAGTTGATTTTTGTGCCTCTCAATTTAAAGAACACTGTCTTCCATAACATTTGGTCATATGAGAAGTACTTGGTTAAATAAATTAATGAATAAACTGAACAGAGTTCTATGGGCCTGACACTTAGTGACCTTCCTTCTGTCTCTTTATTCTTCAATTTTCACAACCCCCCAGAACCTGCTGGAGATCTTGTAAATATGTTTCTCCAGCTTCTGTTCTTCCTAACTCCATTCCCTCTGTCTAGCTTTAGTTCCTCGCTCTGTCCCAGGAAGATGGCCTCAGAATCCCAACCATCCCCTCTACATCAGTTCTTGCCTTTGTTACATCTTTGAAATTCAACTCATGATCATTTTCCTCAAACCCCTTATCCTCCCTGTCACCTTCAGAGAATACCAGCCCGTAACCAA
The DNA here is from genome assembly GCA_004027165.1 of Ctenomys sociabilis. Classification (NCBI taxonomy): domain Eukaryota; kingdom Metazoa; phylum Chordata; class Mammalia; order Rodentia; family Ctenomyidae; genus Ctenomys; species Ctenomys sociabilis. The sequence continues at coordinate 5,787 of PVKA01032352.1, forward strand.
GGCCACAGTACTTCCCGACACATGCTTCCAAGGTTCACATGCATGTGAATGCGGCCTGGAGCCTCCCAGCCCAGGCTGGTGTTTCCCATCTTACATCTGTGCATCTTTTATCTAACACTGTCCTCCTGTGCTTTTCCTCTCACTTGTTTTCATTCATCTTCTCCGGTGATTCAGTGAAGACATCATCTTCTCAATCCCAAGTTGGCCTAACTTGCCTCTGGGCTTTCATGCATTTATTATGAGCTTATCCTGGAATGTTCTTATTGCATGTTTGCTTTTCCCACGAGACCACAAACCCTGCAAGGGCAGAAGTTGCCTGAGTCACTTTTTGTGCACTTATAGTGCCTACTAGAGCGCATGGAGGCTGGTAGGCACTCCATCTGTGCTCAGCCGAGGGGGTGCTAGGAAATACTTTTCTTCCACTGTATTATTCTGAAGCCAAGATGGAGTAAAGCCCTTTGACTTATCCCTGGTCAAGGACCTCCAAGATGCTTCTGGCCAAAGATGTATGAAGAAAAAGCCTTATATTCTCTGAAAACATTTTCTTGCTTTCTTTCTCTTTTCTTGGTTTGATTTATAGAAGCTGAAGGTTATGTGCTAGGTTTCATAGGTTTTTGTTCTACTCAGTCCGAGAAACCTGCTTCTACTATTCCTGGGGTTAAGAATGGGCTGAGTGCCAGATACTAAGCCTTAATAATAATAGAAAAGCAATGACATGCAATCTCATGCAATTTAGAGGCCTTCCAATTGTGGGTTTGGAGTACTACAAGGAAGCCATATTTGGTCCAGAGACATTTCCAGTCTGGCTGGCCTTGAGAGAAGGCAGGTGGTCCGTTCAGGAGCAGATCTGAGGTCTAGTTTAGTCTGGGCAGCCAAAATCACCCTGAATATGACCTAGAAGAAACCCAGTACCCATAGGCTCTCCTATTTGAACCTCAAGGCAATTAATCAGCCAGTCCATGATATGATATAATTCTTAGGGAAGTATAGATGTGGTGAAGCTTTTAGAGTTTCCATCATTTGGATATAACCGCATTCATCTATGACTAAGACAGTTCTGAGCAGGAGAGGGAAAATATGTGATGCAGGATGATCTTATTTCAGAATGAACTAACTGGCTCTGGCTAGACCTTCTATTCTTCCCTTCTTAAAATCCAAACTCCTTTTTCCTTGAAGACATAGCTCTTGAACTCATTCTCTTAGAAGACTTTCCTGAACCTTCCAACACACTTAACCCCACTCTATCACCTCTAGCCATCTTGGATTATTCTCTGTAACCAGTACTCTGAAGACTAAAAGTCTGATTGCAGGGAATTAGCAAGCAGTAAGGGCTCAAAACAGAGCTGTAGTGGTGTGGCCATTGTGGTTACTGTTAATAAATAAGAAGAAGCCCAGGCTTCTCTGTGGGCACAGATGTTGTATGATGATAGGGATGATAGCGAGGCAGCCACTTTTAACTTTGAGATAAGGTGACAGACCTGGTAGAATGGAATGGATATTCTTAATGGACAAAATAAAGGGAGGGACAGAGAAGTAGGAGGTATAAAATTGGGATATCACATTGTGATTAAAAGAAAAATACAACTTTCAGATAGGGAGGTGGCTGGAGGAGTGGTGCTGGGTAGGGGCCCACATAGACAAGGGTTTCTGGCAAGCACAGAATAGCCCAAAGCAGAGATGGTGAACTTTTTAGAGACCAGCTGCGGAACTGCAGGCCAAAGTTCCAACACTGCATTTAAACCTGAATACTAAGGCTTTAGTCCACAAAAACAACTCATAGATTAACATGCTTTGTCATGAAAGGAAAACACAGTAACATTTGTGCCATAGGTTCACCACCACTGGCCTGAGCCTCAGCTTTGTCATCTCCAAAATGTGTATGTATATTTTGCACAGTAATACAGATATTCTTCAGAGAAGTTAGGAGGACATGAACGACTCAAAAAACAAAGGGTATTTAGTTCACTGCTGGAGTCCACATCTCTATCACAGGACTTCAAATTTTAATTTGTGTTTATAGTTGCTGAACAAATCGGGTTTTTTATATCCACACAGGGCAAATGTTTAAAAATTGATGCCATGATTTCTTTTAGCTGAAATTAGTGTTCTTCATCTTCACCCACTCACATACCTGAAAGAAAGAATAAAACAAAGCCCCCCTCCCCACAAATCTGACATTTCCTGCTATCCACAGTTGGAATGTAACACATGGCTGTTTTAATACAAAATGTTTTCCTTCAAACTTGAAGAAAACATGTACTGAACTATACCATCCTGTAGCTCCTGAAGACACTTTGGCATTCTTGTTCATTGAGGAGGCTCAGATTATAAATTTAAAAGAAAAAAAAATCTCACTTTTAGAGAGATGATTTAAATATTTTGATAAGACCCTCCCCAAGCACCAGCAAATTCAGACTCCAATGAAGCCCAGGTGACATTCTGACAAATCCAAAGGTCTGACTTTAAAGAAATGAGAGAAAATGAAGAGCGGATGTTGGTTTAGTTTAAGGTCACTAATATCTGCTGGGAACATAAAATGTTGGTTTATAAAAACATTCTTGAATATGTCTCTATAAAACAGCAGATTTTATACTTTTTTTTTTTTTTCAAGAATGCAGCTAAAAGGGACTGGGGAGATGGCTCAGTAGAATAAGCACTTCCCTGGCAAACACAGGGCCTGAGCTCAATCCCTGTTTCCTCTTTTTTCTTTCTTTCTTTTTTTTTTTTCTGGAAGCGGGGATTGAACTCAGGCCTTTGCACTTGCCAGGGAAATGCTTACTCCACTGAGCCATCTCCCTGGCTCTCAATCCCCGCATCGGAGGGGGCAGAGAAAGAATGGAACTAACATGGTGCAAAACGATAACTTCAGAGACAGAACCCAATCTGACCACTCATATCTTTACTTAGAATCTTTCACGTTTGTTAAATCCCTTCGAGGTAAAATCCCCCTTCGAAGGGGAACAGCACACCAGCATGCAATGTTTGAGCTGAGCGCGGTTGCCCTAGGCTAACCATCCAGCATCCCAGCTGCTCACATGCCCCAGACCCCGGTGATGCCAAACAGTACTAGTGGACAGGCACACAGCCCAGTTCTATCTTGTTTCTCTGAAGGTCTGCTTTCTTCCATTTGGAAGGGCTCTCTCCCACTCCATCCGACCAGCACATCGTGCTTTTCCTTCCCAGTCCCAGCCATAGCCTGCTGGGAAACCCTCCACTCCTGCCACGCCAGGCCACGCAGGGCTGGTCCTTTGCTCTGTACCTCGTGTGCTTCCGTCCAGGCACTTACCCCTACCCTGGAATTTTCCGTTCCCTCGGCTTCTCCATTCCCCTTCACAGCCATTGTCTGTGCATTCCCTGCACCAGCATAGCTCTCCAGACCCCAAAGATGCTTGTTAAATGTGTGCCAGGAGGACTGAAGAAGCCTCTGTCCCAGTGGCGCAGAGAAATTTGGAGCAGGGAACAAACACTCCTTCCGCCGGCCTGCTTCCTGCTGCCAACAGTGGAGAGGAACCTCTCTGCTCCCCAGTGACCCCAAGGCCTCAGCCGAGATTCCAAGCCTCCACACTTCCTCTTCTCTTGTTTTCATTCACATTAAAAAGGAACTCCAAGGACTTGCACAGGAGCCTCAAAATAAAGTTCCAGAGAGAAAGGATTCCATTTGGAACAGAAAGAACCATACACTTTCCAATGAACCAAACCCCAGACTAAAATGTAAGGTTGAATATGTTCCACTTATCCAGCATATCAAGAGAGCCTTGTAGTAGCAAACAGAGCTCTCTACTCATAAAGAAACAACTCAAGAGTCACATTGTAACCCGAACGGTTAATCTTTTGTTCCAATTTTCCAAATCTTGCTTCCATGTCCTTTAAAACTATAAATACAGTTTTAAAAAAATAGATTCCACTGGGCTCAGGGAGCAGCCCAGAGGTACCTTGGCATGTACCAGCCTCTGGGTTCAACCCGAGCACTACAAACAATTAAAAAAATATTCCACAGCTGAAAAGTAGCAGAAATGACGTATCTAAATATTTCTTCCTCCTAAGTGCAAAATATCCAACGCAGGATCTCAGGAAAAAGACGTCCAGTATTATAGTTCTTTTCTTCTCTGTCAAGTGTAGTTCCTAGCTACACCCCAAGAAATATATTTTAATTACATAGCCCATAACCTTACTTACTTCATTAACATAACAGCAGTTCAGCAAGTTTAGAATATTGAAGATTAATCATCCCATAGTACACACAAATAGTAAGGTTTTAAGATTCTCTTTGGTTTTGTGTTTTTAATTAGGAAATTGTAGGCCATTAAATTATCAAACTATTAATACATCTTACCACAAACCTCCCCAGGAGGCTCTGCTTCAAATATTTACAACTATTCCCCTGGGGCTGCATATTGGTCCTTCCTTGTTTCTAGTTATGTTGTGACAGTAAGTAGAAAACAATTTACAGCAGTTCTTTGAGATACTTGTCTGGAAGAGCATCCCTAGTGCTGATGTCATTGTCATTTCTGACATTCCAACCCTGGTCACTTTCCCATGGGTTACTCTTCTAGTCTGGAATTTACTACTGTCATTGCCCATACACCTGACCCCTGGGGGAATCACTGAATCACTTCCTCTCTCTTAAACTTGTGGCTAAACTTCCTCTCTGTAAAAGCCTTGACCAGGCAGTTGCCAGGAAAGGAAAGGCAGGAGGAGGGGTGGAGAGGGGTCCCCTCTGTCTGGGTGGGAGAGGGAGTTGCCCAACACTGCCAGCACTTGGGTTTTAGACATAATTATTGCCATTCCAGTAATAACTGGAGTTGTGCATATTTTACTACGTGATTTACCTCCAAGATCTTAACTGTACTCTTTATCCTTCCATTGCTTTTTTCTAACTTCACAAAGAATGGAGGGGAACGATCTAAGAAAATCCATTGGTCTTACATTAATGAAAATGCTGATTAGGACAATCTGACAGTTTCTCAAAAGGAAGTGGCTGGATAGTCAAATGATTTATTGAGATTCCTATCATTATATTTGCTATAATGCATATTAATTACTAAATTGGACATAATATGAGTCTTTGATTTCCAAGTCACTTTTAAACACAAAGATACTTTTACTATGTTAAATTTTTTAAATTAAGAATTTTAAAATAATACTGTGGAAGAGACAGAAAAATCTGTGCAACAAACTGAGCTATTTAACAAATATTCAGGTATGGGCCAGCCAAATAGCTCAGCGGATTAAAGCACTTGCTGAGGCAGACACAGGGGACTGTTGTTCCATCCCAGCCTGTAGTGCTAGCCATGCCCCCCCCCCACCGTGGGCTGAGATGGAATTGAGACTGGGTGTAGTGGTTCATGCTGTAAACAGGAGGATCACCAAGAATCTGATCTACGGAGTGAGACCCTGTACTAAATTAAAAAAAAAAATTCAGGTAGACTACTGATCCACAGCATCTTCCATAGGAGGCTATGTGAAAGAATTACCAGTGAATCTCCCACGTGATCTGCCACCAGCACGTTTTCTATGCCCCAGCAGGTCTGCCAGCAGAGGGGCTTCAGTCACACTGGATGTGAAGCCTAGATTCCTGCCCCACTGTAAGTGGAAAGCAAACTTTGTGTTGGTTAATATTATTAGCACTTTGAGGACTAGGGCCTCTGCCCTATTTGACATTGAATCTTCAATGTGTATCACATGCCTAGAAGATAAGAGATGTATGACCAGTGTGTATGGGAACAGTGAGTCTGAATGACTTAGAATATGAACAGTAAAAGTAAGCTACGTGACCTCATTTAACCTCGCTCCAAATAGGGTCTCACTGCACAGATCAGACTCGTAGTGATTCTCCTGCTTTTAGCCTCCCAAGCACTGGGATTACAAATGTGCACCACCACGCCTAGGCTCACTCTGAGCCTCCAGTCGGCTCCCTGTGTGTCACTGAACCTAAGCTCTGCTTTGTTGGTCATTTCCATTTTCATTGTTATAGATAGAAGCCATCCAGTTTTCAGTAGGCACCACACTAAGACAGATTGTGAAACAACATTTTTTTTAAAAAGAAATTCACTTTTTCCCCCCTCCTTTAAAAAAATTTATTTCAGTTAACTAAATAGGTTTGTTTCACCTTCATCAGTTTTGCAAAATAAAATACATTTAAGGAAGCAGTTTGGCATTTAGACTGTGATGGGACATGCCTCAAGGGGATACCAGCTGGGTCGGTGAGGTCTCCTGGCTTCCAGTTCTCTCCAAAAAGAAAGCTCCTGCTGGCAGCAGATGAGGCCATGAAAATGACAAATGGGAACACACTTTGCCTTAGTACCAAAACCCATAAAATCCTTTATACATTTGTGTGTATTTTCAGTTTATACCTGTTTTTTAGGCTTAAGACTATGAAGACTATTTGATATTTTTAAACTAATTGTTACTAATTATTAGGGTTTACATTTAGTCTATTGGGTATAAGTCAATGATTCCCTGGCCTTGTATTTATGTTCACGTTTGTTACTTAAAAAGTTACAGTTCCTTGCTTTCTATTGTTTAAAAAATAACATTATGCATACCTTAATGTCTCAAAATTATAAGAAGAGCAGAGAGACTGGGCCTGCAGAGACTGGGCCTACCTGAAATCAGATCAAAGCTTAGTATCTCTAGATGCATTTTATTCCTGTTTCCTCTATTGTTTTAGAACTTTGGGTCAGATCTCAGCTGTGGTCTGTATATAGGGATAATAATCACTTAAGTTCGGTCTAAAAACTGGTAACACAAGGTGTGGTAACCCTAAACTTACTTAACTTATCGTTCTTTTAGACTGAAGACACCATAATAAGAATAACTAAGGTGATAGGTTCTGGCCTGAGTACAGACTGCTAAATTATCATGACCTTGATTCAACATGGCTGAATTCCCAAAACAACAGCTTATCTTCCTCCTTCCCCATGCCAGCCCTGGATACTACTTCTTTTACCTTTCCTGCCCACAGGAGGAGACCCAGCTCCCTGTGTGTCACTGAGCCAGGCTCCCCAAACTCCACCCCTAGCAAAAGTCCATTTGGTCTCATCCTTCCCATCTCAGGTCAGATGATCTGCCCATCTTCCTGCCCGGATCCTTTCCTTGTTTTCAGAGTTAATAAAGTCTTCCCCTCTCCCTTATTTCTGCTTCTCTGCCACTCTGCTGCTGATAAAACCTGACATAAGGCATTCTCAAGATTTGTAGGAGCAGTATTCTACAGTCACTGCTTAGGGAGATGCAGGGACGGGGGTTCAACCCCGAATGCCCTGCTGCCCTCACCCCCCCGGGGCGCGCTGAGACGGAATAAGGCTGGGTATGGTGGTGGGCACTTGTAATTCCAGTGCTTGGGAGGCTGAAAACAGAAGAATCACTAAGAGTCCGATGGTGTACTGAGACTCTGTAGACCATGTACTAAAATACAGGAAGAAAGAAAGAAAGAAAGAAAGAAAGAAAGAAAGAAAGAAAGAAAGAAAGAAAGAAAGAAAGAAAGAAAGAAAGATTCTGTAGGTAGTGTTTACGGAGTCCTATCTAGAACCCTTAGAGTAATACCTAGAAGTCTATAGTCATTGCTCCAGTGCTTCGGTCATGTGGGATGCCAGAAAAGCAGAGCCTTCCAAATAGATTATTTCATGAAGGAATCAAGGTTGTGTCCATGCAGAAGCAGTCATTTTATGGGGACTACATTGCACCCTCAAGCCACAAGAATTTCTCCAGAATCATCTAGCAAAATCAGTTCTAAGACAATTAACCAGAGTACAGCCAGACCAGGATTACTCACCCTGCCAACTATGCAAACCCTCCAGGGCTATAAACCCCCACCCTCACCTTTGTTTCATTTTCCCTTGGATTTCAAAGTTTCTTCCAGCCCCTTAAAGACAGATGTTGTACCTCTTTATCTATCCTACCTCGCCTTTCAGGACAGCTCCTCCATACCTGGTTTGGGGCAACTGTCTGATCCTGGTCTGTTGGGATTCTTGAATTTAGGGCTTTGGTCCTAAAGCTCTCTTAATAAAATCAGAAGGAAGAATTATAGTTCATGATCACTTAAAAACCCTTCAGTATACTGTCAAGGCACATATGTAATTTAGTGGGGAATTAACAATGTGGCTATGTCTTTTAACACTTAATTTAATGGATAGATACAGTCAACCTTTAGTTATAAAGAAGAAAAAGAGGAAGTGAAAGGCCGAAAGAAAGGAGGGTAGGAGGGAGAGAAAAAAGCAAGAAGAAAAGAGGGAGGGCGGCTGGTAGGAAAACAAAACAGCTCTATATCCTGTTTTCTTTTCAAACTACCTGAACAAATTCAGGTCTTCAGCTGGCACTTTACTAATTCGTCCAGTAGGACTTTTCCAGTATACTTCTATTATCTTGTGCATATGCATTTCTCTCAAAGAATTTTTGATTATGGATGTTTCCCAGTTAGTCCATAACTATTTTTTAAATCAAAAAACTGGACACATTTTAAAATGTTATCTCAGGGCCAGGGAGATAGCTCAGTGGTCTAAACATCTGCCTAACAAGCACAAGGACCCAGGGTCAAGCCCTGGTACCTCCCTGCCATGCTGGCTCCATGCTGGGCTGACCACCAAAACTGAGTGTGGTGGCACACGCCTTTAATCCCAGCTCTGGGGAGGTTGAAACAGGAGTATCACCAGTTCGAGCTGCATAGTGAGACCCTGTACCAAATAAATAAAAAAATAAGTTTAATAAATAAACTCAGTTACCCTCTCTCTATAAGATGGTTCTTTGTACTTGTATACCCATGTGCACTGCAGCTCAATTCATAGAAACTAAGCTGAGGACGCAGCCTACATACCTGTCAACTGATGGGTAGATAAAGCAAATGTGGTACATATACACAATGAAGTATTATTCAGCCATAAAGAATCAAGCATGTCATTTGCACAGAAACAGATAAAACTATAGGGATTATCACTTTAAGTAAGATAATCTAGACTCAGAAAGACAGATGTCATACTTTTTCTCTAATATGCGAAATCTAGGAAAAAAGTAAAAAAAAAAACTTAAAAAGTGAGAGATGGCATATAAGTAGAAGGGTGTCTATTATAAAACAATTATTGGGAGGCATGTCTGAATATTCCAAAATGAAACACACTACTCTGTATAATTACTGTGCCCCCCCACTCCCCTTAAACACACAAATGGTTCTCTGTAACTATCTTTGGAGTCTTTGGCCTGTTTTAGGTTGCCTGGGTTTCTGGCAGGCACTCGGTAGAAGTCACTGACTCAAATATACCACTTTAAGGCTCACTTTACTTTCACCTTTAACTTGCTCTGAATCATTTTAAATGATGCTGTAAAAAATGATGATCCTAAATAAGTGTATTGCTACTGCATAATTTAGCTTCCCAATGCCCTATGGGACAAAATAAGTTTCTCACTGCATCAAATATCTTGTGATCAATCAGTAAGATCACATTAATTGATGAATAAATGTTTGGCTAAAGTTCCATTGTGTTGTGGCTATTAATGCTAGTTTGGGCTTTATTTTGACCTGACATGATTTGCTTAAAAACATTTTTAGAATGTTCCAAGCTAAGCGTTGAAATAAAATCCTGAATTTTTTTTTTTTTTTTTTTTTTTTTTTTTTTGTGGAACCAGGGATTAAACTCAGGCCCTTGCACTTGCCAGGGAAGTGCTTACTTTACTGAGCCATCTCCCCATCCCTTTGAATGTTTTTAAGCATGTGGCTTTTAGCACTGCCAAGGTGAGAGACAAAAACTGAAAGACATACAGTTGGAACACTGCATCCATTTCTCAACGTGCCCAATATGAATTCCTTGGCCTTAAAAAATCTGAACATTCAAAAGTGCAAAACCAAAATCTTAGTATTATTCCAGGAACTTATTATACTCATTTAAAAAATACTTTGCACTTTTGTAAACCATTTGCAATGTGTGATTGTTTTAATAAGTTATGACATAAACTGCCATGAAAGTGAAATCACATCAAAATATAAACATAATTTTCTTTTCTTTTTGGCAGAACCAGGGATTGAACTCTGGTCCCTGCACTTGCCAGGCAAGTGCTTATTCCACTGAGCCATCTCCCTGGCCCAGATTTTCTGATTCCTAAGTGTGCTTTTCTTCAAGATGTGTTGGTGGTCAGAACACCATAGATTATTAGACTGTATGTGAAATAAGTTTTAAACGCTTTTAATTTAAACTTGAAAAACAAACTGGTTGTTCAGTCTTTTCTTTTTTTTCCAGAAAGTAGGAGAAATGAGCAGTTTTCGGAGGACAGTCTTTTGCAAAGTAAAGGATCATTTCAAAGTGCAGTTAGGAGCGCCTACATTGCTGCCCTAACAGAGTGGATCACTGGCTCATTGATCTCTCGCACGAATTCTACACTCCCGGCTCTCAGTCTTCTTGCTAGGAAGGTGAAATCTCTTTTAAAGCTTTTCAATAAAAAATGTTATGAGTTATAAAAGGAAGCATTTTGCTGACAGTGCCTGAAATCAGTACACTTAGGAATAATATCATCAAACTCCAGGGAAGGAGAGCACCTGTATGTCCGGCTGTCAGGGTGGAGACGACACCCACATCTGTGTTAACCGAATGCGGAAAAAACCCACCCCAATGTCATGTCGTGTGAAGGGCACTAGCGTTTGTCTTGGCTGCTGGGAAAGCATTGGTGCTGAGCTCCGATCCAAAAGGTTGCTGTGATTTCACAGTGTGGTCTCTGACTTGCAGGCTAAATATCCCAGGAACCGCAGTCTAAGCAGCTACAACTTGATGTCTGGCATTAACCCCAACTGTTTCTTCTTTTAAATTTTATTCCTAAATCTGACATTCTTATCTTTCCTTGTTTTATAATTCAAGTCCAATAAAACATGGGAATATAGGCAGTACCCTGATTGCAGGAAGATGAATAAAACAGCGTTTTAAAAAGCAGTTAGTTACTACAAGACAGTTATTAAAACGTCTGGGTAAATGACCTCGGACTGCACCCGGCCTGCAAATCAGCCAGGCAATCTGGCCCTTGGTGCACATGGCCTTGGGCAGCTTTCTCTGAAATCAAGTTACAGGAGTCTGTGGATTTGAGTGTCTGTTTTGCAGTGCTTCCCACAACACTTGGCACTCTAGCAGGCACGTAGAAGTGTAGTAAGGCTCGTTTGCAATTCAATAAAGAGTTCCTATTGAAAAGGAAAAATAAATTGAGAGCATGTGAAAGCTTTAGGTATTTTGCAATTTGACTGGAAGTAAGCATTTGCTATAATTGCACTGTTTACTAAACAGGAAATGTGCTATTTAGAAACTACATCTTGCCACCTTGGTTTCCATTATTCCTTAATTTATTAGCTGCAGCCATTAATACTTGCTATTCAAATTTGTTGGGGGCTTGGGATTTGTTAGAAGGATAAAGTTTTTTTTCCAATAAATAATATTTTTAACATCTTCCCTGATATAAATTGTATTATATAGCTCAGCAGACTGAAGCACCTGCTTAGGCAGAGCAAGGCGGCCAGGGTTTAGTTCCCAGCATGCCGTGTTGGTCCCACTCCCAGGATGTACTGAGATGGCGATTGACACTGGGTGTGGAGTGGGGGCCTGTAATTCCAGCACTTGGGAGGCTAAAAACAGGAAAATCACTATGAGTCTGATCTACATAGTGAAACCCTGTACTAAATACAAATAAATAAACAAATAAATTGCATTAGAAAGCTTTATAAAGCTCAGAAAATCCACTTGATTATTTATGATATATATATATATACATGTATATATATTTACTTATGATACACACACACACACACACACATATATATATATATAATTTTTCTAAAATATACCTAAATTATCATTGTTGATAACATGCACCAGCCATGGTGCTAAATGCTTTATGGACAATGGTTTCCTTAATCTTCAGAGGAACTTGAGAAAGTCCTCCATCATATGTAGGAAGAAATGAAGGCTCAGGGAAGTTAAACAGGGAGGGTGCCCACAGTTGCCTGTGGGGATAAAATAACCCAAAACAGGAGCTTCTGTTCCAATTCCAATCTTTATCCACTATTATATAAGAATAGATTAAAGCCAGTAAAGCTTTTTCAAATGCTTTTGAAAAAAAAGTACTCTATAAGTGATCAATAAAAATACAGCCAGAAATACGGCTCTCATAATATCTCTATTTATTCATACCTTAGTCAGCCACATGCTTCACATGTTCAACGTTGAACCAGATGATATGAAGAATAGAAAGAGAGGTTCAGTATGGCAAGGCTTATCAAACTCTGAAGAAAGTGTGGACTGCTGTTAATAGGGGGCAGAACAATTTGATGATCAAATAGTATTTCTTCAAAGGTCTTCTCCTTTGCAGAAGCTTCTACATGAGAACACTAGAGTTTTAAGTAGAGTTATGTATCCCAGATCCTTTTAAAAGGCGATGAACAGTAACAGTAAGGATCACCATAACCAGAATTGTTACTGCCATCCATTCTAACAAAGTGCAGCACAAGGCTCTTGACTGCTCTCAGGCATACATTCCTGTCTCCACCTTGGAGGTGACCAATAGAAACTCAGAGCAATAAGAAACTATAAACTCAGTCAGTGACATTGTCAAATTCAAACTCAGATCTGTTTGAGCCCAAAGCCTTTCACCTTCTTCAAAGCCATGCTGTTCAAAATTGTCTTGCTGTAGTGTTTTTGTTGGCTGCTACACAGTACTTAGAGCAGGAAAACAAGGAAAAATATTCTTGAGGTGGAGAACAGGGAAAGAAAGAAAGTACACAGACCAGTAAAATAAATGAGGAGCTTTCTCCAGTCATGTGTACTATTAATTAAATTTAGTTATCTCCCCGCTGTCTTCTATGGCTCCATGGTGATTATCAAGCCAGTCAGGATTTCAAATGGCACTAAGCATAATAGGATTATGCATTTTCCTCCTCAGAACTGAAGTAAAAAAAAAAAATCCTTTATGCCAAGGTCTTTATGTTTGTTTGTTTGCTTGTTTTTTAAATCAGTAACTAGTCCAGAATAACTCTGGAATGCTCACAGATTGTTTGAGTTTCTTTGGACTTATTCAAGGAAAAAGAAAAGAAGAATTCTTGCTAGGTGGAAGCCAGAGCTTGGAAACAATCTAATGGACTATCAGATCTCCCTGCGATGGATTCAGCATGAAAGAGAAGCCATTGTACGGGGGCAGTGAGCACAGCTGCTACCTAACAAACGCATGTGTGTTTCATAATGTTTGAACCACAAGAATACTTCCATTTTAAAAACATGTATTTTCTTTATTATTTCAGTTTGGAAATATTCTACCATGAAATTTGCTTTACTAAAGGCACTGTATTTCACTTTCAAAAAATATGTTGACTAAATTTTAAAGAAAATTCTGATTTATCTGTCTTGTAAATGTAGATCCTGTTATGAGAGAGGCTAAAATAGGTTAATAGCCATTTTTAAAGTTAGAATGTGATTTTAACTTAAGCATCACATTTTAAAGTATTTATCACACAACTGAATTTCTTTAATATGAACTAATATTAATTTGTCATGTTTGTTAATAAAGATCTAGTTTAGTGCTGTAAGACATTGTCAGCATTAAGCAGCATATAGGAAGAATACTGAAGAACTAAGATGAAAAGAAATATAGGTCTCAAACCACAGATCTAGACTTTCGGAAAAAGTGAAAATGGATGTTTTTTAAAAAATCAGAAATGAATGATAAGTTTTTAAAGAAAGAAAATTATATATGCTGTTAGTCATTTTGAAAAATGACCATGGAGATTTGATTCACATTTTTTCTGGTGAGACAGCCTTTTCTTATATAAACATATACACATACCAATATGTTATGTGAACTGCAATTTTGCAGGGACTTCAAGGAAAAGCTTGTTTTTATAAAAAAAAAAAAAAAAAAAAAACAGAAAAACACCCATATTTTCTCATGCTTCTTCACTTCTTGTGCAAGAACTTTTATGAGATTCTAGTAAACTGTGTTTTATTTATTTTCCTTTGTTCTTCCTTTCTTACTGGAAGAAAACACTATCTGATGTAACCATCTTTGATGAGAATAAATTCTAATGAGATGAGTGAAATCAATGACCAACGATTAAAGTGCTTAATTTTGCCAACATATTAAATATAGCAATATAATTTTACTGGGTCAACACATTGATTTATTCTAATGCAATATATGCCCTCCCACAGGAAAAAACACTATTTCAGTAACCTCTTATTTCATCATTTTAGGCTGATCAGCTTTCTCTGTAACCCAACTGACTAATGTTAAATTTTTATACTGGTCAAAACACAATGTGAACAGCTCTAGCTTATTTCCTCAAAAATCCTGGAGATTGTGGGGTTGTTTTTTGCTGAGTGCTACTCTTAACTCACTAAATCATTGTTTATACTCATCTAACTGTCAGTGACCCTGTCTGGTGTCCCAGCCACCTGGAGCTGACAAATATTTTCCTATGTGTAGAGTCCCTTAGCAACCAGACTCATAGCAGGGACACAAACCAGCCATTCTGGTGCTACAATTTCAGCCAGACAGCTGCTGTGTGGCACTCACATAGTAGTACTGTAAAAGCGTGTGTTAAGAACTCAAAAAATCATGATTTTTCAGGGATTAATTCTATAGAGATAAAAGTACAAATTATCTAACAGAAGGAAGATGATTGTTAAGCTAGAAAGACCTTTTTCAAATGACTGCGATTCTTCCAAGCAGTATCACTCCGCAAAAAATTAGTGAACTTCTCTGAGCCTCAGTTTTCTCATCTGTGAAGTGGAGATAGTAATGGTCTTTCTTCAAAGGGTAGCTGTGAAGATGAATGGAGAGTGCTAATGGTATGTACTGTGTGGCTGGCTGATAAGACATACATAATGTCTTTAATGACTAACTTTAAAGAGGAAAGCAATAGATGTAAGCTATGGAAACCATGGTCTCTAAAACGGAGCTCACGTAGATGATGGGGGATAATATTTGCTATCTGAAAGATGGTGAAGACATTTAAAAATGGAGTGCAGGTGACTACATCAGGAATTCCATTTGTGTGTATTGAGGATATTTTACTTGAGTTTTTTTTAAATGAAATATGATGCCAGTATTCAACATCAGGATCTGACTTAAGGTTTCTTTGTTGAAAACTATCTAATTACTGATATCTAATTTCTGAGAGGGAGTGGGGATTGTACAGCATAGAGGGGTGCTACCAGCAGTCTGATAGGTAACTTCCAGGACTGCCGTACATCATGGTGCAGCACTGTCTGTAGGTATCCTGCTGAGAGGATCATGGGGTTAGGGTGCTTATTTCTAAGCAAACTAACCCTGACAAAGTGGAGAAGTGATTTTAAAAGGTTCTTGAACAGAAACCAGGAAAAAGTATTAATAAGTAGCAATAAGCAGTCAATAAGAAAAAGACAAAACTGGCCTTTTCACGTACTCCTCCTACTGGCCCCATTCCTAGTTACATCCAAATGGTAAGAAAGATGCAAACAGATTTAAACAAGCAAAGAAGTCAGGTGAACTAATTTAAAATTGCGCGTGAAGTCACTTGAAGATAGGGGTTGTTATACCTGATAAACATTGGCTTTTATGACTTCAGATACTAATGGCAGTGGAACATTTAAAGTACATAACTTATAAAACCCACAAAGACATATTAGAAATGCTACTCAAAATTTTGCTATGGGCAGGAATATGCAGTGGTCCCCCGCTATCCTTGGAGGATACACTACAAGATTTCCAGCAGTTGTCTGAACCCTACACATAGGTGCTTCATTAGGAAAGCAGTCAACCTGATCACTGAGCTATCTACTAAGTGACTGATGGGCAGTGGGTGTATACAGTATAAATGTGCTGGACAAAGGGTTGATTCCTGGCTCACACAGGTTGTGGTGGGACAGCTCAAGATTCTATTATGCTACTCTGAATAAAATTCAAATTAAAACTTCTGACTTGTTTATTTCTGCAACCATCATTTAATATTACCTAACTATGGGTAACTGAAATCATGAAAAGCAAAATCTCAATCAAGGAAGATACCTAGATATTCAAAAAAAGGGTTTGGTTACTGTGTGGGGACCTTGATAACAGAATGGAAATATTGTGACAGGACCATCTCCAAGTCTGTGACCTTTTTATTTTTTACAAGTGTACTGAACTCTGGAGTAAACAACCAACCTTCTGGCAATTCAAAGTTACAAGATGAAGACCAGACTCTGCTTAGCCAGCCCAAGAGACTACATAAAATAGGCACCTTATGAAGAACCCACAAAATGCATTGGTTGGAAATTCAATCTTGGTGACAGATTTAGGTAAGAGTTGAACACTGAAGAACACAGCTATTTGGTTATGAGTCAGCACAGATAATGAAAGAGGCTTTTAAATACTTGGATCACTAGCAAATCAGCCTGCTTATTTAAAGTAGGCTTGTTGTCAGATTTAAATGTTTACACCATTTCATGCTCTCAGATCTGATAAAGGAAAAACTATATGTTCATAAATATTGTCTTTTTCATCACTGAGCATATTCTATCCCTGTATGTTCATTATTTCATACTATTACTCATACAATAAGTACCAATGCATATTTGCTAAACAGATGAACAATCCAAAGTTAAGCAAACATACTGTTCAGCAAATCTTACACTGTATCACTACAGTAAACATAGTCTGTTTCTTTATGCTACTTATAGTCTGTCTTCCACTTTAACATATAAGTTCCAGGAAGCCAGGAGACATTTCCTGTTTTGTTTATGCCTCTATCTGGATAGTGTAAAACAGAACCTGGCACTAAGTATTTACCTGATAACTATTTTCTGAATGACTGGGTCTATAGATTATTGCAATGGATCTACTGCTTCTTCCCGATTCACTTTTTTTTTTCAGAATATTTGTTGTAAATATAAGTTAAAAATCACTACCTCATGAATTGTCAGTATTTACCTAAAATTTTTGAAGTGACATTCCTAAACCCTAGATAACTGTAGACACAGTGGGCATCTCCTGTCCGACTTACCACATCAGTGATGCTTCTTACCTTTCTATGGGGGGGGGTGGTCACACTGACCACTTAATATATTTTTGAACACATTTAGCCTTTGTGCATTTAGATACATATTCTTTGGTCTCAAGTATCTGTTTACTTTTGTGCTCGCTACTGAAATTCCTTGATGTTCCAAGTCAAATTTCTGTTTGCTAGGGAAGCTTCCACATTCTTCCACTTACAGTTACTGAGTGCTCCCTCCCTCCCTCCTGTCTCACTTTAAGGCTTTAGTTAGCATGAAAATCATCCTTTAACGGTGGCATGTAAATCTACACGCAAGACTTTGTCCTTGAGAAGGCAGTACCAGTCTGCTTCCCTTTTCATAACTTTGTTCATAAGGGTATGCACACAATAAATTGTGGTTGAGATGAAACATACAATGTCACAAGCCATGGATTTTGAGACAAGAGAATTGTAGCAAGAGAAACAGTTAGATCCTTGTAGAACTCATATACCAATACCAAATAAGTGAATGCCAATAAAACCAAAAAGAGACAAAATTGTAGTTTAAGCCAATGTGAATGAAGCAGGACACTTTCATAACACACTCTAAAGGTATGTTTTTTATTTATTTATTTATTTTTTACTTTTCTCTGCTATAATGTCTGGCACAGAGCATGGTTTAATTTAAAGTCTGATCCTCAGTTAAAAATAAACTACTTGTACTTAAGCTGAAGCCCCACCATTGTTGTTTAACTATTTTGTGGTTTTATTCAAGAGCTTTCAAGGCTCAAAGAACACCAGGCAGGATTCCTTGGTGTTACATAAGGGTTCTTTTCAGGGAGTAATTTATGGTTAATTTAAGAATTGTATCTAATCTGCTTGCTGGGTTTCTCCTCTCTAGACATGTCTCCAAAATGTGCACAGCTCATTCCCTGGCTGGGCCCAGTATAAATGGTGCAAGATGCAGGATAATAAGCATGTATGGAAAGAACAATTCCAAGAACATTGTTCCAAATCATTGTTTTCTTGTGGGGAGTAGAGCACCCATAAATCCAAGACTTTTTTTTTTTAATAGCACAATCTTTGCTATGGTCATAAAGTGAGTGTGAATTCTAGTTTGGGCAACAAATTCAGAAAGTCATTCTTCCCTTTGGTGGGTGAGAATAAATAGGTCTCTTAGTGGGCCCTCTGCAGTGGTTGAAGAAGGTGGCATTTACACCTTTCCTTGGCATCCTGAAAGGAAGAGGATACCTGGAGAATACCTAGTCCTTGAGCTAGCAACTTGCTCTCTCATTTGCTTGTAGCTTCCATAACTAGTCCATAGCCCAGCTCAGCCAAGTACAGATAAGGTGTGAGATTCAGTCCTGCATGCCGTCCATGTAAGGGGAAGCTACTGGCAAGGGCATGGGGTGACAATGTTTTTCTTCAATCACTCAGAGTGAATGGGGTCACTTCAAGGAACTATTCAGATTGTTAAGACATAGGCTTCTTGGTGGATTACTCTCTCAGGACTCTACTTTCTCTTGCCCTTATTCATTGTTTATTCTCACAAACAATGGACACTGGCATTGCATGTTTGCCAAGATATAATTTTTGTACATTTATTCTTGTATTTGTGTTCATTTCTGAAATGTATATTCTCTCAAGAGTGACCTCATTCTGCAGTGCGCAGAGTAGAATCCAAACAGGACCACCTAGAAACTTCTATAAAGCAGGCAAATGTTTCTCCACATTTTTAGGGCAAGATGGAAAGTTCTACAGAGCAAATATTTCCTGCACAGTAACCATCTTTCACTTTGGCCTCCTTGATGAGAGCCTCAGGGAGCAGCACTATTAAGGGAATGTGTTTTAAGCATTGTTACAAGAACTGAAGAGAGAAAGCCCCTTTTGTTAAACACAGAGACAGATGATGTAAAGTAGCTAACTGAGCTCAGTGTTCAAAGGACTGTGCATCCTTGGGAGATGGGAGAATATTTGATGGGAGAGTATTTCCAGTATTCCTGTGGTTTGTCCTGATATAACATGCAGAGGCTATTATGATAAAATGGTTTTAACTGTGCCAGTTATTCTGTGTAAAAAGAGATTAAATGAGAGATTATAAAAAGCTTCCATAACTTACATAGTTTTCTTCATAGTCATTTAACAAGTAGTCTCAATTTTTCCTTTTTAAACTTTTTAATCTTGTGTCAAGAGAAAATTTAAATCTGTTAGCATTTCCTTTTCTCAGTGACAGCCTTTTGCAATGTAAATGGATGAGACCTTGTAACCCTTTGACATTAAGATTATTGTTCTGTCAAAAAGTTCAAATTTTGACCTCAAAGGTTGCCCAACTTTCAACATTTCTAATTTTTTTTAAAAAATAAAGAGAAGTAAAATTAAAAGCCTGGTAAGAAGTTGCTAAACTTTATTGCTCTGGGTATATCCTGGTTCTATGTAAAATACCTAGAAATAGTGACCCTGGGATCAATATACTTAATATACAATTGACCCAGAAACCTTTGGGTTGTTTAAAACATTATTTGAACTATAAAAGGTTTCTGGTGTATTGGCACACCCCCATAATCTTAATGTTCTTGGAGGCTGAGGTAGGAGGATTCAAAATTTAAGCCCAGCCTAGCAATTTAACTGCTTAGCAAAATCTTGTCACCACAAAGAA